>CM022666.1:10917076-10942076 GCA_012295275.1 Chrysomallon squamiferum
GTGTGCGTAGTGTGTGTTGTATTCGATTATTTTGGGACGGTAATATTATTATTATTAAATAATTAAATTATTTATTTATTTATTTATTTATTTATTTATTTATTTATTTATTTTATTCTTGGTTTCTCTTTTTCTTTTATTTTCTCCTTGCTGCTTCAAATTGTTCAACAGTGCAGTGTTTCTCAGTCAGTTTTCATAAATAAAATGTATTTTACGGTCTACTGGAAGATGCACATTAAAAAATAGTCTTAATTTCTTTTCCCGTGTTATCATTATAAAGATATACAAGAGTAATAATATTAAGCAATACAATTATGTTTGATACGATTAATATTAAAATGTTATGTGTCATTACGCGTTCATTGAAAGAATACTGAAATATTTGAACACGAGCTTAAATGTATGTATGTGTGTGTACACACACACATACACTCACATAGGATTTAAATTTATGCAGAAGTAAAAACATTCTCATACGTCGAAGAGAGAGAGAGAGAGAGAGAGAGAGAGAGAGAGAGAGAGAGAGAGAGAGAGAGAGAGAGAGAGAGAGAGAGAGAGAGAGAGAGAGAGATTATTTTAATTTTGCCTAACTCGTGTGCTTTTCACTTTTTCTCACAACAACTTTTTCAATAACTTTATTTCGTAATTTTTCGTATGAACAAAATTAAACGAAGTAAACAAAAAAGATAACGAAACCGAAAAAGAAACAAAAAATAGTTCCACAGTATTTCAAAAAGCCAAAAAGAATGCAATATATTAATTCTTTTTAACTGTAACCGCTCTTAAATATTTTAAAATATTTTTGGTATATTTGTTTCTTTTTGACTTCCTTATCTTTCGCTTTAATATTATTTATTTATTTAATAATTGCTATTCCCAAAGTCATCTTCATATTCAATAATTTTACGTTCAAACTGTGTCCCTTCATTATCTGATTCACCACCTTTCTCGCCATAGCTATTCTTCCTATCACTTTCGTCATTTTCCATCACCCTCCAGATAGCACGTCTCTCTTCCGCTGTTGCAGTATCGCTGCTGGCGTGCCTCTGCCGTTTTGAAAAGCTGACGTCGTTGTAATCATCAAATATTTCTGCTGTTGAAGGGTAAACTTCTTCAGAAGCTTTAATTTTAGAGTTATCCTTGCTTTTTTTAACATTGTCTTCTGTTTCCAACTGAGAAGATGGAAAATCTTCAACTATTAGTTTATTTTTGGTTCTGCTATTTTCATTTTCCTCTTCGTTTTCAGTTTCTATGGTCCCGCGTTTAAAAATTTTAGATCTACCATCAGAGTTTGCATTTTGTTGTTTCGTGGCTGTCAGAATATCGCCTATACTCATCTCTGAATTGTCCTCATCGTACTGTGCAGCATGCTTGGCAATAAAACTGGCGTTTGTATATCTAATCTCATTTTTATCAGTTTCTTGTTTTGTACCGGATATGACTTTTTGCTTGTCGTTTTCAGCAAGTACAAACTTTTCAACAGCATCAGCCACGTTTTCACGCTGTTCTGATTCACGGGCCTCGTCGGGTTTATTGTCAAATTCAACTTTTTGTCCTTTATTCTTGTTGCCATCTACCTGTTCTATGACTACGTAAAAATGTTTCTTGCCTTTATACACACGTCCAATCCTTAGAACTGTATCTGTTTGTTTTCGATCGTTAAGTTTCCTTTCTCCAGAGTTATCTCTGTTCTCTGTTAGTCGTTCAGTTTTACCTTGTCGCCCTTTCTTTCTTTTAGAGATTTATTTTTTTCAGAGCTCTCACCCGGGTTCGCTTTGCCTCCGTTTGTGTCATCAGCGTCCACCTTGAACTTGAGAATGTATTTAATTTTTCCACCTGCTTTTTTCAAGCTGTTACGGTTCTCTTTTGATTTAATGGCTTTATTCTCGTAGCCCTGTTGTTCATCCGCTATATTTTTCTTCTTTCGCATAAGTCGACGTTTTTTTATTGAAATTATTTTTTTCGCATTTGTTTCATTTTCATGCTCATCTTTTCGGTTAATCGCATCTTCTTTTGTACGACGCCATATATTACGCTTTTCAGATTCATCTTCGTCTTTTCTTGATTTTCTCATTTTTCTAATTCTGCCAACATTTTCTGTGGCTTTCGTTTCCTTCGTTCTGACTTTTTTTCTTCTTCTAGGCATGTCCCGTGTTAGTCTGTTTCGCTGTTTGTTACCGATTTGACTCTCGTTTATTCTTGTATTCTCTCGCTCTCTTCCTGTCCACTGTAACTGACTGTCATCATTTCGAGTTACGTATTTGAGATCTTCAGAATTTTCCATCTCTCTTTTGCTTCCATTCTGGAAAATGTCCGTCACGCTGGCGACTCCAATACCATCAGTCTCAACACCAACGTTTCCACTCGGTTTTCTACCATCTCTTACCATCTGATAGACTTTTCTGTCAGCTGCTTCTGACTGTGATGGAAGTAAACGATGCTGTTGTCGTAGATTTTTGTGAAATAAACCCCGACCTTTTTGTATAGATATTCGTGGTTTTTCTTTTTCCTTTGGATGATATATGCTCAAATGTTCTTCTCCTCCTTCATTTTTTTCCACTTGTTCCTGTTCTTTTTCTTCTTTAGACGTGAGAGATGGATTCTGCTCGAAAGCCCTCAGCTTTTCCTTCCCTTCTTTGTTAGTGTCACCAAGAACACTGTCCAAATCATCTTTTGAAAGGTAACTGTTCAGTTTTAGAATACGCTTTTGGATGCTGGTCATCGCAGAGTCCAAAGCTTTGTCCAGTCGTGAATTCATCTTCTCCAGCTGCTGCTGAAACGAAATCCTTTCTTTTTCTTCTAGAGATCGTTTCGCTTCTATCGAGTCTGGAATCCATTCTCCGTCCTCGACTGAACGCTTTGTTCTAACAGTGTCCAAACTGGGGTCCATGTTTGAGACACCGTGCTTCGTTTCCTGGTCTTTTAGAGATGGCTTCGTTTTCACAGAATTTAAAACTGTTGCCTTGTCTTTTAGAAATCTCTTCATTCTAGCCAATTTTGAAATCGTTTCATGATCTCTAAGAAGTCGTTTCGCTAAAATCATCTTTGAGTTTATTTTTTTCTTTGCAAGCGACTGCTTTTTAGTAATCCATTCTTTGTCATCCATATAACGTATCTTTTTAGGCAGACTTGAAATTTTATCTTTATGTTTCACGGACCGCTTTGTTTTACTCGAATCATCAGAAGAAGGGTCGTTTGAAACGCTGCGTTTCTTCCTTCTTTTTCTTCCGATGTCCAGATTTAAAGTTCTTCTCCTGTGACTTGGAGGACCGGCGTCATCAACATCATGTTCAATTCCGTTAGCATCTGAAAAATGTCGACGAAACATTTTACATTACTGCTGCTGTTGTTGTTGCTATTACGAACATTTGTTATCCTATAATGAATACTAATACAAATACTACTTCTAATTCTAATACTAATATCAATACCAATAATAGTTTCATATTATCATCACTATTATACCATTTTTTCATACTTTTCCATAGGGGCACATTACATAATAATATTGGGAAAATATCAGAAGCAGGGTTTTGAAAATGTGTAAAAGTCAACAGCCTAATCCTATAGTCATATTAATTTCTAAGTTAATCTTGACAGGAACAGAGTTCCGGTTCGTTTTCGTATACCTCGTTTCCGTTTTTGTGGCGGCACATCGAGGTTCTCGTTGCTGACTTTTTCTCCAAAACCTTCGTTGTATTTGTAGTTTATTTTCACATACGTGTTGTCTTCGTCGTGATCCTTCATGTCAGGCATGTTGGGTACGTCTCTCTGAGAAATAAAAATCAGAAGAAAAAAAGAAACAAAAAATCTTTACTTTTATACATACGTGCTTATATATTTATATACACACTGATATTTGTTTACTAATTTAAAATGCCTGTTTTGATGTTTACTCGTATATATGTAAATGTGTGTATTTGTGAGTGTTTGCGTTTGTGTGTGTGTTCATAAAGAAAAAAAAATTGGTGTAAATCTTCGCAAATATATTATTTTGTCTCACAGTCGCATAACTAAAGTTTAGCAAGTATGGCAAGCGCCGTGGGCTCAACTGCGCACTTTCTACTAAACTTCACTGGCATTGTTAAGCCGATTTCATAGTAAAATTATCTGAAAAACATGTGTGAGATATAATCCATAGCTACACTCCTAGTCTTTCATAATTTTTGTTGCAAATAACAATAATAACAATGTAAAATCGAATTTAAAAAGTGGAGTGAAAGAGAAAAGAAAGGAAAGAAAAGAATTTATAAATGAAAAAAATAATTTAAATAAAAAAAAATAAAAAGAATAAAGAAAGGAAAAGGAAAAATAACAAAATGTTTACCTTGGAAACGCAGTGGCCGTAACCGGGTAACGCACGCACACAAATCTGATTAAGTCCAGGACAGTCGGACGTTGACAGACATATCTGTGGAAATACTCTTCTCTGAAAATGTCAGCGCGTGTGTCCGTGTGTCAGTAAATCTGTACTTGTGTCTATACGTATGTTATTTGTTTCTGTACTTGTGTCTCTGTGTTTGTAATTTGTTTCTAAATTTAAATCTGTATGTGTATTTATTGCTGCATTTACGACTATATGTTTGTAGTTTGTTTCTGTGATATTTATTATCAACCGCTTCGTATAACTAAACCTATAGTCTCACCTTCTGGATCCTTCTACTGTGACAGCCACAAACAAGAACAAGAAGATGAATAACTAGTGACCTGAAAACTTTCATTCTCTTCTTCTCTCTTTTCAAATCATGGATAAATAAATAACACATCTGCAACAAAGAGTGTATCACAGGCAAATGAAATATTAGCACTACTTCCAGTGTTTAATTATCTTCTCCAGAGCGGTTCCAGTGGATCGTGAAAACATGTAGCAAATTAATAATAATAATAATATAGTAACAATAATAATAATAAATATATAAATACTGAAATAAATTAAATGGTTCGTTATAACAATTACAAATATAAAGAAAAAAAGCGAAACTCTTCGTCAAATTTAAATAAATAAATAAGTAAATTAAAAAGAAGAATAAAATAAAAGAATAGAAATAACTGCAGAAAGAAAATCGAAAGCGGCAACAGTTGAACAGAACTGAAAATGAGTTTCATCAAAATAATAAGGAATTACAAAATAAATGTTACGCGAGCTAACTTTTGATAAAATATAAACTTATCATAAAATAATGATGATGATGATGAATATTTAACCACTGTTCAAGTTTAGTTCACCTGTTTATTTACTGCGCTTTTCTAACTGATTTTAACGTTTGACGTCACAGCCGCTATGACAGCGATTCTTGTAAAATTGACGTCATTTATTTATTGTTTTGCCTCAAAACATTTTATTTTCGTTCTGCAGAGACCTTCAGATATTCCTAAAGTATTTTTTCGTCTGAAAGTTTTGTTGCAGATCCAATTTTTTATGTTCTAAAATCTACCGCTAAGAACTAGAAAAACAAAAGGTACCAGTGGACTGATTCACAGATAGATAAGTGAATTATTATTATTATTATTATTATTATTATTATTATTATTATTATTATTATTATTAGATATATGGCTGTTATTAGATTTATTGAACTTATATAGTATTTCTTCCTTTTATTTATTTTTAGTTTTCTGTTGTTGCTGTTGTTATTGTTGATGTTAGCAGTAGTAGCAGTAATTAGTGGGGGAAGTAATATTAGTATGTGTTTTTGTTTCACTATGTTTAGATGTAAACTATAGTCAGCACACTCGTAAGAACATGGCGTTTTTGACTATTACTCTATTTTATTCATTAGAAAATCTCTCTCTCTCTCTCTCTCTCTCTCTCTCTCTCTCTCTCTCTCTCTCTCTCTATGCAAATGTGGGTGTGCTTATCCAGTTTGTAATTAATTCCACGTTTCGTATTCTTTTTCATTTCATTTTTGGTTTTGTTATGTTACTTATTCAGTTATTTATTTTCTTAAATTTTTAATCAAAATAATACTCACACCAGAATGATTGTTTATTTATTTATTTATTTATTTATTTACTTACTTACTTACTTACTTACTTACTTATTTGTTTGTTTTTTTTTATTTATTTATTTATTTGTTCTTGTTGTTGTTGGTTTGTTATTTTACATTTTTTAAAATTATTTAATTATTTGGTTATTATTACTATTATTATTATTATTATTATTATTATTATTATTATTATTATTATTATTAATGATGTAACTATGGTTGCAAGACGTGGAAGAGGACAGATCTATTTTCAAAATTGTTACTGTTCAGCAAATCAAATGTCTTACAAAACTTTAAGTCAGAAATTTTATATATTAATTTATTGTTGCTTTCTGGTTTTCATGTTCCACTGATTTTTGTATTCTACGCCTGAACCATTTTCTAAATTCGGTTTTCCAATCTGTATTACTTTTGTTTGTTTTAACTTCCGCATCCACCTTACGAACTACATTTATTTTTATTTGTTTCTTTTTGCTTTCTTTTACGGTTTCGTTTTTGCTGTTAATTGGAGCCTCGATAGTTTGTTTAATATTTAGTACCTCACTTTCATTTGTTTGTTTATTAAGGTTTTCAATTTTGTGTTGGACGTTAATTTTAATTTTTGTACCATTATCGTGATCGCTCCTATTTTTATTCTCCTTCTTTTCTTGCACGACAGTTGCTGAGCCTTTGCTTGGTTTTGTGTGTTTTTTCACTATTAGACCTAATATTATTTTTTTCGGAGGTTGAACATTTTCTTCTTCCATTTCATCTTTCTCCACTGCTCTCGTTACTGCTTCTGCCAATTCCTCTGCCGAAAATGGTTCGTCTTCGAATATATATTTATTGGTTTTGTGTATCAAATTCTGGAGTTTGTGAATGGCATCGCGTAGTTCTACATCAACGTAACTGTTTCGTTTTAGTAACGCATGTTCAAGAGAAAGAGCCTGGCGCATGCTCAGATTCGACATTTTTCTCCTGAAAATCGTAGAAAGAGAAGAAAACTCGTCCAGGTTTTCTAGAAGTCCTTTTATTTCTCTTCTTTTTCTTCTATTTTTACCTTTTTTTCTCGTTCTTCTTTTTCTTTTTCTTCTGCTTCTCCTTTTTCTTCTTTTTCTTCGTCTTCCAGTTATGTCTAGATTTAAAGTTCTTCTCCTGTGACTAGCAGGAGCGGAATCATCAACATAGTGTTCAATTCCGTTAGCATCTGTAGAAAATACATAAAAAAATGAAATCACAAATGAATTACGGAGTGAATAACATCTTGATAATGATCATTACCATCTATATCACACCACTATATGTATGTGCATTTGCGTGCGTGATACAGATGTAGATACGTAGTCATTTATGCCTTATATGTGTCTGTGTGTATGTATGCGTACCTTGTATTATGTGTTTATGAACTTATGCACATTTTTAAGTGTTTATGGGCATGTACGTCAATATATATATATGTGTGTGTTTGTATTTGTGCTTGTATGTGTTATGTATGTATGTATGTATGTATATAAATACATTTGTATTTATGGACGTATGTATATTGCCGTTTGTCTATTATTATTTTAATTATATTTAATTATTATTATTATTATTATTATTATTATTATTATTATTATTATTATTATTATTATTATTATTATTTTAATCTGATATATTTTGACTTAATGTATCTTTATAACACACTTTTGATTATACTTCACTACTGTTTACTTTAAAAGTCGGCGGTTTTATATTTTTTAATACTGAAAATAAATAAATAAATAAATAAATTTAGATATGGGAAGGTAAGTTTAAACTGATATTTGCTCGCCAGTTCGTTTGTTCGTTATGTTTACATGTACCTCTTTTACGTTTTTCGGGAGATAAAGGTTCAAAATCTCCAGCTGAAGCCGTTTTGTTTTGTGTTTCTCCAAACAGTTTAGACATTTCGTGGGGCTCTTTCTTAGCAGGGTCATCCTAGAAAATATGTTGTAAAAATATCATCCACAGCAACAGCAACAGAAACAAAAAAAACGATGTACATATTACTGAAAAGAAAATCATGAATGTGTGTAATTAAGCTCAGTTTAACTTATAATCACAAAACAGATTACTTTTTAAAATTTTGGATAAGTACCTACATATATCAACTGAACAAGACCGTACACACACATAAACACTCTAACACAAGAGATCATCTGCTTCTCTCTATCTCTTTTTGCATGTAGAACTTACTCTGATGACGCAGTGTCCGTATATTTCCGAGAAGTCACGAACACACTCTTCATCTTCTCCTAAACAGTTTAGAGACGACTGACACATCTGTCCATACATCTGAAAACAACAACAATATAACACAGTAAAAGTAATAATAATCATAGCTGTGGTATAACTCTAGCTAGAGTAACAATAATGACGTATATTAATAATATACAACCAGTAAAAACAATATTAATAATGTCGTAAAAAAATAATCACAGCAGCGAAAACAACTGAAAAAGAACAATAGATCAAAAACTATAAACATGATGGTAATAACTGAAATTATAATAGCAGCAACAGCAACAGTAACAAGAAAACAGCACAAACAGTGTAACAAAAAAATGTCATGTCCGTAACTAGACTGTTTTTGAAATGAGGCAAAAGCACTTAATCGCCGAGGGGAGCGAGGCAAAAACATTTGGGCGAGGGATCTGAGGGCCGCCTAAGTGGATATTTTGTCTATCGGAATAAAGATTTATATTTTATATTTTTTCTATAAAATCTTTGTATAAAACAAAAACAACAACAACAACAACAACAACAAATTCCTCAATTTCGGTATGAGGCATTTGCCTCAGTGTAGTTATGGTCATGACGGTACTTACCACTTGGTTATTACCGTAGCAAATTCTAGTGAGAATAGTAAATACTGGTATTACCAATATCATCCAATACATTGATTTTTTCCTGAAGAAATGAATTTATTTCATTAAACAATAGAGAGATTAAGCAACGGTATTTTGGTGATAGCATTATCAGATGTGGAGGTAGCAGTGATAGTGTGGTTGTGGTGCTATGGTGATTGTATTAAAAGTAGTTTATGTTGTGATGCTGTGACAGAAGTAACAGTTGTGGTATTACACGTATAAGCATTAGTAATGTAATGATAGCAATAATATTAGTAATAACAATGCTTAATATAATGAATAATCACAATATAACAGTAATAATACGTAGTCACGGTAACAGTGTATTGATGATACTAATAGAAGTTGTGGTACATTAATAGTTGTAGTAGTAATCGTCGTTGTAGTAATGACAGTAATAGTGTGTACGTACTTACACAGCGATGCTTTTTGTGTCATTGCTATTCTTACTGTTTTATTTAGATCCTATTGTTGTCGTTTACTAAAGATATTTTATTTATTGTTGTTGATGCCGATTTCCTTCTTTCTGTTATATTATTATGTTATCGTTATTGTTAATGTTGTTAGTGCTACATAATTGTTAATTATATATTACTTTTATTAAAATTGTGGCATAGTTACCACTATTATTGTTATTATTGTTTTCATAGTGTTATTGCTGTTAGTGATTAAACATTTGCTTTTATTGTTGTTGTATATAGTTACTGTATATTAATATTGAAAAGAAACAGTAACAACAGCATCAAATTCAAATACCTTTGTTTGCTAATCCTAACGCTCATCATACAAGGGTTTTATAAAGTTATCCTTCTTCTCTGCACATTCTATCTGCTGTCTTGGCTGTCGTAAAACAGAAAGCAAATCATTTACAAATACTTGAAATTGTTGTCAAGTATGACGTCATGAAGAACATAATTACGTCGTCTGGTTCTCGACTTTGGTTATCTGATCGCGACGTCGGTCTATTTCTTTTAAAAATCAGAAATAGGGTTTATCAGGACTTTAAAATGAATTTCATATGTTGTGTAGGTAGCGGTTATCAATCTGTCCAGGGTTTATATAATATATACTGATGCCCCAACTATCAACAAGTACCGAGATCCCGAAAACAATTCCAAATTTTGAGTTTTTCAGTGGAGGGGGTAGGTGCAAAGTTTGTTAACTAAGTGGTTTACGAGAAGTATACTTACTACGGTAGTCAGACATGGGGTTTTAGTGTATATTATATTACTGTATGAAAGATGTATATAACTATCAAGAGAAAAACATTTAAATAAAATAATTCCAATAATTTTTATGTATGGTTACACAAAATATTTGATTCTATTTGTTTAATCATAATTATTAAAACTAAGTAACTGCATTTCATGATAGACAGAAAAACAAATACAAGGAACAGAACTTGGTTTTATGTAATAACAGTAATTTGTTTTTATCAGCATTATTTTATTATCTAAATATAAACAAGGATGTTCATTTTAATTTGTAAAAATTGGATATTTACAACTTGGCATGGATTAAAGTAATAATTTTATTATACAGCTTTTCACAATTAGAGAAAACAATTATAATAATAAAATAAAAACTAAAATTCTTCATTAGTTGTGTAAAACTAAAATGTTTTATGAACCATCTATTAAATCATTCTGGAGGTTTCAAGATTACATGGTATTATCAACCAATTTTTTATTAAAAAGCAACATCAAACAGAAAATAATAGAAATACTCTTAAACAAACAGCTTTCGCTAAAACAATTTTATCACCAAATAAACCACAGTTTACATTTTAATTGACTCTGAGCATAGAGATAACTCTAGAGCTTTGTTATTTACACCCAAAAACCCAGAGGGCTTAGAATGTTCAAACAAATAATAATAATAAAAAAAATTATCTCTGGTAAATAATAAAATAATTGATGAATTATGTTGTGTACTCTAATTCTGACTTTTATCTCCCCAGTGAATAAATTTGTCTTAAATCGAAAATTAGGTTCTTTGTGCTTGTATTTCTTATGCCATAGTTATCAGCAACAACAAAGACTTGGTGAAAAAATAATTGTTACAATTTAATGAAGGAATCTTTTGAAAGGTGAGACCTTCGTTTTAGAGGTCTCATAAAGTATTTACAATGCAATAGTTATCAAACACAAACTAAAATGTTTGATGAATTTATTAACCACACCCAAGTCTTGCTTGGGATTTTAATAAAGTCAACAAATGTTTACATTAACCTGGTAAAAAGAAAATAACAAAAATGTTTTTACCTTTATATAAACAGCTTTCATCCAGATTTTTACAAGAGTAAATAAACCACAATTTTTAGTTTATCTGAATGTTAGCAATGACATAGGATATGCTTCTACTTCAGTCCTTCATATATCAACTCAAGAATTTAATCCCTTAAACAAAAAATTAATAAAAAGACATGTTTCAATAATTCAAGCACTCAAGATGTCTTAAGCACAAAAACAGCCTATTTGTGGTAGAAAAAAGTAAAACTTTTGTTTTATAGTCCTTTTCAAATCACCTTGAGGTTTTAAATTTTCAATAAATAAACAAATGAATAAAAATTATGAAATACTATATCACCAGCACGATGCATAAAAGAGACAAACAACATTATTTTTAGACAGCTATTCCCAGCTTTCCATGGGTAATGAATAATAATAATAATAATAATACAATATCAACAGCATCCAATACATGATCATTAAACAGAAATCAACTGATGAAGTTATTAATGAACCATCACAAGTTTTAAAATGTAAAATTGATGTATTTACTTTATCTCAACAAACAAACAAATGTTCAAAACAAATTAATCGGCTCTTAGCTCTGTGCTTCATCAAACATCATTAGAAACCAGCTTCAGTAAAATAAGTGTCAAATTAATATCTGTAATAGTGTGATCAGGATGTTGTCACCAGATGGTAAACTGTAAACATTGTGATAGTTAGCTGTAAACATCAAGATGACAATTTGCAAACACCAAGATGGTAAAGTGTAAATATCAAGATGACTGACTAAACATCAAGATGATAAAGTGTAAACATCAAAATAGTAAACTGTATATTTCAAACAGATATCAGACAAAAACATTTTTTTTCATGTAGACAGTTGAAAACTGTAGATGGTAAAGATCAAACTGGTGGAGTATGGTAAACTGTAGAGAAGTAGTGTTATAAATTCATGTGTTCTCTATCGCGTCGCCATGGCGGGATGAGGCTGGTCCACTCGCTCTAATTTCTCAAAATGCTTCCGTGCATTTTTTATGTTAATCAGAGTAGCTGCAGATGCTGCAACAAAACAACATTTAGCTCAGCAGGTGTTCATGCACACATAAACATACATTAATTATGCATAAGTTAATCTGCTTGCTCAAAATCATTAGATCAACAAATTCAGTGACAAAACTGTTTATCTGCCAAATATATTACAATACTTAAAATTTAATCACCAAGAGGCCTTTTTTCTTTTTTTTTTAATTTTCCATCTAGCTTTGCATTTATGTATTAAACAGTTTTCACCCTGATTTTTGCATGTGTAAATAATTTGTTT
Organism: Chrysomallon squamiferum; assembly: GCA_012295275.1. Classification (NCBI taxonomy): domain Eukaryota; kingdom Metazoa; phylum Mollusca; class Gastropoda; order Neomphalida; family Peltospiridae; genus Chrysomallon; species Chrysomallon squamiferum. The sequence continues at coordinate 10,929,492 of CM022666.1, forward strand.
TAGTCTATTAAAATTACACACATGAAGGCAGAGAATTTTACAAAGAGATGAAATCTGAGAATGTTTACATGAAGATACTTACGTATGGACGGGTCTGACATGACAACCATGACGTAGGTGTTTGAGGTGAACACGTCTATGAAGGCAGCAAATGTGGAGTTTCGAACTTCCATTGACTGGAACGATGCTGCAATCTTGCTGCAGCTCAGTTTGAACTGTTTGATGATGTTGCTGATTTTCTCAAATCGGTGAAGGTCACGATGTGGCTTCCTTTCACAGTGGGATATTACCTGTAAATTACTTGAATTAATTACACCTGTTAAATAGGAGTGTTAACTATACCTCAAAAAATTACCTGTATCAAAGATAACTCTGTTAATCATACCTGTAAAAGATTTGAAAATTTTTGTTACAGTATTCCCCTTAAAATGTGTGTCTGATTGAAAAAAGCAGTAACTTGTCTAATGCTATACATCAGTTTCATGTTATTAGTAAGTTTGTTCTTTCATTTCAAAGAATCTTAACTGATGAATAGTTTTACATATTTTGAGAATTTGATAATATATTGCCATTAATGTACATGAACCCCATTTCTATTTTACATGCTGCACAGGTGACAGCAACAATCACAAAACCTGACCCCTGCTTAAAAATCATGGATTTTCCACTGAAATGTTCTTTTTTTTAATTATGATTTGATCATTTTATGATTGAACTGATACTCACCAGAAATGTTGCACGTTCAAACAGCAGGACTTCATCAGCCTCTATGATATCTGCAAAGTTTCTAAGATTTGTCTCCAGCTGTTGGACATTGGGAATAAGTTGATAAACAATGGAAGACCATGCCTGGAAATAAAAATATATAATCTGATGAATTGTTTTCAGTCATACTAAAAAAAATGAGTCTTGTATAGTAGTCAAAATATTAGTTTTTGTTAAAATAAAACTGAAGAGCAATTGTTTTGTTTTGGGTTTTTTCAATTATTATTATTTACAAAGTATTTATGTGTTGCTTATTTGGGGACAAAGATGTTCTAATTAACTACTTATTTGACAAACTGGTGATTTCGAGTAATGAAGAAGCAAGTGTTCCACTTCAGATATCTGCAGAAAAGCTGTTTATTTCAGTGAAGTAATGTATGATGAAGAGCAGTGCTAGTGATGATCTGCTGTAACTTACCTTGTACAGAGTCTCATCCCAGATAGATGTAGCAAAACAAGTACACTCCAGTGGTTTTGATAATCTCTTCAAATCTTCTTCCCTCTCTTTGAAAATCTGTTCAAAACACAAATCATTTTATTTCAACCATCTAACTATTAAATAATATATAGTATACTTTAATAGTAATAATAATAATAATAATAATAATAATAATAATAATAATAATAATAATAATAATAATAATAAATAAAATGACTGGTCATTTACTCTTTCTATGTAATTATTTACCCATTCTCATCAATCACTTATCTTTTCTCACTAATCACCATTTCTTCCTGTTCATGTGCACTTTCTCTCTGATCACTTACCCTTTCAAGTTAATTAATTACCCTTTCTTGTTAATCAATAACATTTCTGTCTGATTACCTTACCCTTTCTCGCTGATCATCTTGGACCAAGTCCATTTTGTGAACAAGACAGAAAACTTTGGCTCCTGGAGAGTTTTGTAAAATAGCTTCCAGACAGGACTGGTAGTAATGCATATCCTTCTCAAGTTCCGTGACTCTCAACATCAAACACATAAATTAAAACTTCCACATTGCGAAAAATGTTGTCTCTCTGGCTGGCAAAGTAGTTCTCCATGAAGGCCTCCTGTCTGTTAAAATTAACATTTTATAGAAAGCCTCTCATAAAAAAATGTAGCTTTTAGTTTATATGTACTGCAGTTTTATGTATGATTATTACTGATTCAAACAAAAATTAAAATCTCAGAAACAAAAGGACATTTTTTTAAATATAAGAAAAACACAAATATGGACAGACATACATATAAAAGTACTAGTTCAATAAATAACTGTACATTGCCCAGAAGGCTTCTAACATAAGAAATATTTTTTAAATAAATAATGAAATTGCACTGAAACAGTGTATTTTACTAAGCTACAATTCAACATATCTATAATTTAATTTTTAAAACATACAGGAAAAAGAAACCTACATACTAAACACACATATACATACCTACATATATTCCTGGTTTCAGTCAATAATCAAATAAAAATTAATACTTAAAAGTGTCACACTCACCCTCCACAATCCCAGAGATTGAGAACCAGGTTACCTAGAAATCTCACATGTGAATGTTCAACATCAACTGAAAAGAAGGAAATAAATAAAACTGCTTATGTTTACAATTCAAAAGTAAAAAAAACTGCTTATTACTAATAATAATCGAAACGTTTTGATTCCAAATAACACAGTTACTTAAGGCATCAAATACTTCCATTATGACAATTAAAAACATGATAATGTTAGGCTTTTTTCTTTTTATTAATATTATTAATATTATTTTAATATTTTATATTTATTCTTTTTCTTTCTTTTTTCAATATTATTCCTTCTTTTCTTTTCTTTTTTTTTTTCATAATTTGTAATACTTAATAAAATACTACAGACTCATGAGAGCAAAACAATTTAAGTCAGAAAATTTGGGATTTGACTGCAGCACCAGTTTTTGCCAGTCAAACATCTTGTTATGTGCTTTAATCTTCAAAAATGTTAGGAATAGGAATAGGAAAAAAATTAACGTGCTAATCAGAACAAGCTATTGTGAAGCACGTCTGCGACGGGCATGCTTTCTGACAGGTCAGCGGCCATGTCCGTCGCATAAAAAATTTTAAATTTTTCTAGCATTTATACTACTGAGGCATTTGGGTAACTTGCAATGGACAGTGATTCAGTAAATAAATATAAATCAGTAATGAGGAAGATGGCTTAACCATTGAGAGTGCTGAACAAAACAAAATCATAAAAGAAAACATCATTAACTAACTTGTTGCTCCAAGTCTGCGTGTATCTCTGGCTATGTAATTAGCAAAGATGATTGATCTCATACTGGTTTTCCCTGAACCACTCTTCCCCATTAGCAACACCTAAGGAAAAAATAAAAATAAAAAGTACAAAAATGACTACTTAAATAAAACTATTTTAAAATTAATAAATAATTTTATAAAGAATGTTAATTTCTGCACATTCTAGAAAAGGAACCTGAAAAAAGGGACAACATATTTTATATCAAAAAGAATGAATAAATTTAATCTGATAACTAACACTAGTAATACTGAAAGTATTAATTATCATGGTTAAATTTAATCTTAAAAGGAAACAAAAACGTAATCTTAATTACAATCCGGAAAGAAACCTAAAAGACAAAACAAGAAAAACTCAAAATTAAAAGTCAAGATAATCCTAACCCTAAATGTAAACCTAAAACCTCAACGTAACTCTGGATGTTGGGACGTCTGGATGGGTCATCATTTACTTTTTACACGATTACACATGCAGATGCAGTCATATACGAAACAAAAAATAATATATGTATAAACAATAACAGCGACGACGACAACAGCAACAACAATAAAATTAAATTAAATTAATAATAATAATAAACCTGAAACTGTCAGCTTTTTAATGTATCATTGTATGTGATGTCAATATTGAAATCTAGCAAAATTCGAATTAAAGGATCTTTAATTAGAGTGCTGTCACCAATACATCTAATTTCACAACGTTAAATTCAGTTTTCTTACATCTCTGACAAAAGTGAGTAGTAGATAAACTTAAAATCAATGATACAAACCTTCTTCTTCATTTTCGGATACTAATCGCTTAAACCCAGTTGACTTTTGCATCACATGACCGCACTCGTGCTAATAAAATCTGTCAATAGCACACGAAAAACGGACTAGAAGGTTAATGAAAACAACGATTGTATTTTTATTTTACTGGATTTGTTTGAATTTATAATATAAGCTTAAAAACAGAATTATTAGCTGTATCAAGTTAACTAACTCGAGGAACCCAAGCTTATGATATTTTGAAAGTAATAAAGACTTACAACTAATTTAAATATTTATTCTTAAATTTCTATTTTTATAAAATAAATAACTAATAAATAAATAATAGTAGTAGTAGTAGTAGTAGTAAGAATAATAATAAGAATAATAAGAATAATAATAGTAATAACAACAAGAATAAATAAATAAATAAATACCTAACGTAAGTTATTAATAAATATTAATATAATATTATTTAATTTCAAATAACAATGCCAAACTGAGGCGTACAGGACATTTACATTTATAATTAATTTATGAATTTTCTTAATATAGCTGACTGGCTCAATACATCTTTTGCATAATTGAAGTCCTATTTCATGTTCTGGTTCTGTTTTCTTTGAGATTAGTTCGAGCATCTTTATGGTGGAGGAAAACAATAAAAAAAAAGCCTTTACGGAAGTTACTAGAGCAAGTATGGCCGTCAACGTGTACGATGTACATGTAAACATGAAAACAAGGTTTAATCACTGCAGTAATATGTGAATACCAAAGGAATTGGTGACATGAATAATGACCTGAGTTATATTTATAGACTATGCCTTGTCCGGTGTCCGGTTCTGATACGATTTAGACAAATGTGGCTGAGAAGCAAAGTTCAGAATTCATTTGCTGCATTGAATTCCTTGAGTAGACCTAGAAAACTAGTTCTTGCTACTATAGTTTTCTTGGCTTTGCTCTACTACTTATTACCTTCGTTATTCGGTCTGTCAAAATTGAAAGGTGACATTCATTCTACGGAAAGTTGTTTAGATGAAAAGATCCAAAATGTGTTTTACAAATCACTTCGGTCATTTGATGCGGTCGTCAGACATAGTCCCCTACATGTTAATGAGGGAGAACATTCCTATCCTATGTATGTTGGTAATGGCAAGCTAGCAGCCTCTTTTGATTCAGATAATGGCGCCTTCATCAGGTTAAACCGAGCACTGTCCCTACCTGTACAGTTTTACCCAATAATACAAACACGCATAGAAGGTAAACAAGTAAATGAAGCATTTGTGCTTGATATGAAAAATGGCATTGCATACCGAATGCAAACATTGAGAACATCAACAGGTTGCGTTTCTATTGGTTCTAAAATATATGCTCACAGATCTCGGCCATCTTTATTTATTCAAGATATTCGAATACAAAACCCAAGCCAGTATCCAGTAGTTATAGAGTTAGATCAGATAGGTGCTTCAGGCTGGACTGGATCAAAAACTGAACAGTTCACTGCTGCAAGTCAGACAGGAGATAAAGTAAAATATAAAATAACATCAGGACTTGTCAAAGTTCCTGGCTCAAATTCATATGCTGCTGCATCCTTTGGCATGATGTTTGTAGACCAGAATACACTTTCTGTCAAGGCACACTCAAACGTGAATAACCATTTCATTACAGCTGTGCACTACACAAAGCCAATGCAAAACAAAGAAGCAAGCAGATACTTGACAGAATTGTCAAAACAGGTTCAGCTTGATATGACCAGTGCCTTAGAGATTGATGGCAGGCATTTGCTAAAGGAACATGTAAGTGTCTGGGGTAAGTTATGGGAGAGTGGTTTCAGCATAAGCTACTCTAAAGCAGCAGGAGTTTTGAATGGAGAAAAAATAAATATGACCATGTATTATGTTCTCAGTAATGTTCCAGCACCACTGCATGATGTTTCAGCAACTAAGGCTGATAAAGGAAAAATCTTGAAAGTGCTCTACTATCCTGACCGTTGCTATAGTGAGCACTCAACACTGCAGGCACAGACACTGTGGACAGATGTAGCAAATGAACAGCAGATTGCACAAGTTGTTACAACATGGATGATAACTCTGGAAACTCACGGTTGTAGAGTCATGGTGCAGTCTGGTGCAGAAGGAGTCCTTCAAGCTATGGTGCTCAGCTTTGGAGCTGTAACCTTCCATGATGAACATCTTGAATATGCTGTTCATCCAAAGGAGCTTCACCGAGATATGACATTCCGAAGGATCAACTATGGCAACAACACTCATGTCAACATTTCAGTGATTGTCGGAGATGACAATAAGGCAAACCTATATGTGGCTTTGGATCGCAACGACAAGCCATACTATGCCTGTGATGCTGGTTGTCTTGACCCACCAATGTTGCTGAGCAGACAGTGGAAACGATTTCCAGTAAAACTGACAGAACCATTGACGTCCATCCTGTACATCACTGCTGACAAAAATCACATGGAGGAGTTGAAGCATGCAATTCATGTAAAAGCTGTAGAAGAAGCTCCACCCCATGAACATCATGTGATTGCTTTGCATAAGCATGGCCATCATTTTGGAGGCCTGCCCATGTTGTTCTGGGTTTCTATAGCATTCCTTATTTTAACATTTCACCTCTTCCTTTTCAAGTTAATTTATAATGAGTACTGTGTGGGCCAGGAACGTTATGCAAGAACTAAATATAATATGTAATAGTTGTGTTTAGTGTATGTTCTCATGTTCGTTTATTGTATACAAACAGTATAACATGTTTGAGTTATATTTTTAATTGTAAACATATTGTGATGTAATAGATGTGTAGATATATATTTTGTTTAAATTATATGTAGCATATGTACATTCATAATGTTGATAATGTTATGTATTTATGTGTGTAGGTAGGTAGGTATGTATGTAAGTATGTATGTATGTTTATGTTAAATATGTGGGATTCTGTTGATAGTTACAAATAAAAGTGGGAATTATTTAGTGGTTTAGTTGATACTGTTTATTTTGAATAGATTCAGTATGTTGTGGTATGATAGTAAATTAATTATTTTTAAATATTTCCAAATGCTACATAAGTGTCCTTACAGAATATGTTGAGTTTATTGTAATCATCTGATTTATTTAGATTTGTATATAACATAAATTAATAGCATGAGATGTATTGTGTTGATTAATTTAAATAGTAGTTACATCTTGATATGGGTATACCCGAATATTAAAAAGTGATTTTTTCTTTTATTAGATTTTCATTTTCAAATCTTATTTTCTTCACCATAATGAAGTTCAATTATAACTGATTTTAGTTTAAAATACTGTTTTTAAATTTCATGTTTTACAGAAATCCTGAAATGTTCTTGAAAATTGTTTATTTTAAAATCCTGTCCTGGAAAACTGTTATCTTTGAAAAATGCTTAAAATTCACAAGAAATTAAAAATAAGAATTTAAAAAAAGTTATTGTTTAAAAGAGAAATGGAGCAAAAGATCTCATTAATTATATAATTGCAGTTTATTCTTGGTGGGATTGGGTGAAAATTTTGATATTTTGTCTTGGACATATTTTGGAATTTATTTTTGTTGTGTTTCTTGGATTTCTCATGCTGTCACTGCACTGCTATCTCAGAATTTTTAAATTTAGAATTTTATTTTTAACTAATTTATGAGTAAAACATTACTTTAAAGCTGATATTTTATATTATATAAATAAAACAATCTTTAGAAAAATAACCCTAATTTAATGGTCTAACAGTGGCTGTTGATTAAAGACCATTAAATTGCACTTTTTTAAAATGATCATATTTCAGTATTATAACACTGTAGTTGTAGTACTAAGATTTAATAAGAAAGATTTAATTTTAAAAGTTAATGATTATATAAACACAAATTATACTAACACATTGGGCAGTAAGTATTTAATTTTGTTAAACATGAATTATGAATTCCAAAGGAATTTTATCTCTTGCTTTCATTCTTAAAGAAATTAATCTGATAAATCAGAAGTCTGTTGAATCATTGTCCATTAAATCAAGAATTTATCGCATATCATTTTAAAAGCTGAGATTTTTTCAAATAAAATGTCTTAAAACATGAAGAAAAATATCTTAAAAGTAAAGAAAAAATATTTTGAAGCAGGTCACAAATATATATATTTTTTATCATTCCAAAAGTTAGTGCAGTTCATAAATAGAATTAGCAAAGAATTGGTAGATTAATAAAACATTTTTTAGGAAATCATGCTGTTTACATGGCATGGGGTATGAATTGTTTGTTTGTACTTGTATCTGTCATTCAAAACAAATATCTGAAATGGAACATAACTTTAATATGTGGGAAATTTGTTCCAAATGGTCATAATTACACGTTTGTTCTTTGTCTCTTGGAAAACCATATGAAGTTATGAAATCAAACAATTGTAACACTGAATTATTTTAATGTTACAGATAACAAATATCAGTTATATTACATATAACAAATATCAGTTATATTACCTATAACAAATATCAGTTATATTACATACAGAAAATATCTTCACTAATTACATTACATTTCAGAAACGAAATGTAATGTAAACACTGATTTTCAGGGATGCAGATGTGAAAAATATTTCACTAGCTCATCAGACTTGTTCCTGAAATAATTCATTAATACTCCAGACCACAAATTAGTGTAAGATTGTTTATTATAAAGGTAAACATAAAATCACAAGTAATTGTTTTATTTTACATTTACTTACAAGTAATCCAGTATTTTCTCAACTCATGTGTAAATGTATGTGCATGCGTGCAAATTTTAAGTATGTATGAATTTGGTATATATTATTGAAATCGAGACAAACCTGAGAGTTAATATTTCACATTACATCATCAGCTCAACCTACAGAAAGTAGCAACATTAGAAATCAGCCTTATGTGTATCTTATTGGTATGTATACTGTTTATATTCAGAGATGTAAATATACTACTTTCAATTTAACAAAGCTGGTGTAAAATATGTTTGAAAATTTAAAATAAAAAGAGTATGATTTTTAAATTATTATTGTTATATGTTTTTGTACACATTAGATACACATTCATATACACCTTGTTTCTATTAAGAAGAAAAACAGTTTAGTTTTATTTATTTTTCATTTTTTTGAATAAATAAAATCAAATAACCAAATAATGGTCCTAGGGTTAGAACTAGAAAAATTCTGATATATTTTGATATTTCAGAAGAATTTTTTTTTTCTTTTTGCATTATCTGATAAAAATCGGTACTTTGATGGCATTACAAATATTTTAATTAGTAATTGTAACATTAATTATTTAAATAAAATGATAAGAAACAGAATATTCTTTCTACCAAAAGCAGTTTTTATTTCAATTTTTCTGCCATTTATATACTTTTTGTTTCGTTTTAAATTTAAATATTAAATTATAACAATGTTAAGATTTTACAGTCCCATCAAACATCAGATTTTTATAAATTATTTTTGTATGCTAACACAACAAAAGAGATGAGAAAATATTAAATTTTATAGATACTTGTTTATAAATTATCATTTAATAGTAAAAACATTTTTTAAAGCTTCCACTTTGATGTAATCCTGAAATGATTTATGTAACCATGATTTTTACCTGTGATTTTATTATTATTATTATTTTTATTATTATTATTATTATTATTATTATTCAATAAGAGTTATGCACAATATATACTGACAATGTACTATAAAAGATTTTATCACTACACATTATTATTCATTTTATTAGTAATATTAGTACTTATTATATTATTTATTAATAGTAGTAGTACACAGTTTTGGAATAAACTAAAATTTGGTTGAAGTTTCTCATTTATTATTGGAAAATTTTCTAAAAATGTAGCAATACAAATATTGCAGCATTTATGGTTTTTCATTACATGAGGAAATGATAGTTATCTTAATTTATGAAATTATATGTAGTATTGTTAAAAAATACTAATTTTATTTGTTAATGTTTGTCATAATCAGTGGGTGGTTGCTAGCTGAACCTCTTGTCTGGAGTAACTTACTAAACATGTTTAAAGATTCTTTAAATAAAGATATTGAATTTTCTGTTTGTTATTTCTCTCTCTCTCCCCCTCACACACACACACACACACACACACACACACACACACACACACACACATTGTCTCAGTCACATATTTTGCCCTCTCTCACATTCGCTGTCTATCACTCATTCTCTCTCTCTCCCTCTCTCCCTCTCTCTCTCTCACATAAACACACCCACACACATTGGCTCAGTTACATATTTTGCCCTCTCACATTCGCTGTCTATCACTCGTTCTCTCTCTCTCTCTCTCTCTCTCTCTCTCTCTCTCTCTCTCTCTCTCTCTCTCTCTCTCTCTCTCTCTCTCTCTCACATACACATTCACATTGTGTCAGTCACATATTTTGCCCTCTCTCACATTCTCTCTCTCTCTCTCACAAACACACACATTGTGTCAGTCACATATTTTGCCCTCTCTCACATTCTCTTTCTCTCTCTCTCTCACATACACACACACATTGTGTCAGTCATATTTTGCCCTCTCACATTCTCTCTCTCTCTCTCTCTCTCTCTCTCTCTCTCTCTCTCTCTCATACACACACACTTGTGTCAGTCATATTTTGCCCTCTCTCTCTCTCTCTCTCTCTCTCTCTCTCTCTCTCTCTCTCTCTCTCTCTCTCTCTCTCTCTCTCTCTCTCTCTCTCTCTCTCTCTCACAAACACACAGACATTTTGTCCCTCTCTCAAATTCGCTGTCACTCTGTGAATGTTAAACTTTTGAACAATGTATATCAACTGACAGCCACAAGTTTCAGTCATGATGATGAGTGAGTAGAAACCTATCAGTATAACTTTTATCTTTTTTTCTTTTTTTTTTATATGAACCTACCTGTAGACTGGGGAGTGTATTATTAATTCCTATCATATAGCACAGGCTGGAAAGAAAATTAATCATTCCAATAATACACGTATTAACATATCTATGTAGTTATACTTGATTGTTTGGGGGGTTTTGTTTGTTTTTTTATATTTTCTGATGTTGTTTTTTTTTGTTGTTGTTATTGATGATTTTGGTTTTTTGGTGGGGTTTTTTTTCTCAACATATCTATCAAATATTGAGGTATTTATTCTAAAGGCCTGCAGAAGAAACATTTAAATGATTTTTTGCCTCAAATCAATAGAAATAACAAATGTGTTTTCATAAATATAATAATGAGAAGAAGAAGAAGAAGACAAAATTAACAATAATAATAATAGTGTATATGCACTACTCAAAATAATTATTACTATTATAAAAATGTATTATATATTTTTATTTATTTATTTTAAATAATAATATTAAATTTAAAAACGTTACTAAATAATAACAATACACATTCAACAGACTGTCAACAATCTGACATGAGGATCACGTAACCTGAACAGATGGTGAGCACTCACCACTACAGGTTAAATTCAAGAGTTTGCAGTTATTTAGTAATTACTTAGATTTCTGTACATTTTGGACTTGAATCAGACAAACAAACAAAAATTAGGTGACTAGGTTATTAATTAATAACTGTAAAATTATTACTGTTTATACTTTTTTCATTTATTTCTATTAAATTTAGTCAATAACATTTACACGCATATTATACTGATAATTACACGAACACACTCGCATATATACACACTCAAACTAAAATATAGGCATATAAACAAATATATTGTTTAGCAAATATACAATCATACATCCATAGACGTACATATAGATAGATATTCCATCCAAATATAGATATATATAAATATACATTTATCCATCCAAACGTCCATTCGTCCATACATATTTACTTACATCCATACACATCCATACATACATAGCTACAATAATCACATGCACACACACGTATACCAAGTTGCGTGTAATCGGCTTATAAAGGACGCTGAGTTTTAAAATGGACGAAAGCTCTCGTGAATTCATGTGATGTACTCAAAGTAGTAACAGATAAACAAATATTCATCTCAGAATCAGACAGTATCTCTTTTCAAGACTCATCTAACAGAACAAAGCGAAGTCAAAACCTGCGTATCTTTTACGTCAGTTACCGTCTTTGTCCTCAAGCAGTTGAGAAACTCAGTAGGCCTTAGGATGAGTCCTCTTCAGCAAAACAGTTACGTCCAGTAGACCTCAAAAGTTATTGTTTAAAGTGTTAGCAGAAAATGGATAAAATAACAACGACAAAAAATAAATAAATAAATAAAAAATAATTGAAAGCGCAAAGGCGAGAAGATAAACAATGTTAAGTGGAAGCTTTCAGCCGTTTATGAGTCACAAAAAAGACTTGTATTCTTTATTATAAAGACGTTTTCCAAAATCGTTTTGTCTTTTTCATTGTCTCTGACGTTTTTCTATTCTGTTTATAAGTGAGTAACTAATACGTCACTTGATTTACTATTTACCCTAGCAGACACCTCTAAATCAACAGAGTGATTGTTCTTGTTTCTTTACTTTTCATAAATGCTAGTTTTTAAAGGTTTTTTGTTGTTGGTGGTGGTGGTGGTGTTTTTTAAATCTTTTTATTGTATTTTTTTCTACATGTATTTAAATTTTATTTTTAACATTTTCTTTGGGCAATGGGCAAATCATCAACCACTTCCACGAGAATATTATTTACTGGAATAGAAACAAGAGCCGAGTAGTTAGGACTACCATTTCGAAAACCACTCTTCACTCTAACTAATTTCCTAATTTGATACCAGACTGAAAAATCGAATTCATGGATAGTTCACCATGAGGTGATTGGAAAAATTTCACA
>CM022666.1:11624576-11672076 GCA_012295275.1 Chrysomallon squamiferum
AATATTATGAATGTTACATTCAACTGATACTTCTTATTTGATTAATTAATCGAATACTAAATATGCAAATTAAGACTTAAGCAACAATAAACTCGATGAAATTGATTTACTTTGAATAAACAGCGGATCGGTGCGAAGCATTCCATCGCAAGAGATCTATTTCGATCCTGCATTGTTTTGCTAAAACAAATTATATTTTATTTCACAGTGAAATTGCCAGTGTTTGGCTCACGCTAGATGGCGCTATAAAGATGTCTGTGAATGTTCCAGAGGGTGTCACACAAACGTAGAATACTAATGACTAATTAAATTCCTGTTTGTATTTGTAATAACTACGAATGTAAACAAATTTAGTAACTGTTTGGATATTTTCGTAATAGCCTGCGTATTAAAATAAAAAGCCTATCCGATGTGAACAAACAGGATATGGAAATTTTCAATTTTTGGTCGCACTACAGTGGCCGCAGTACCAGTCGACCCTTTAATTTTCACGTCCATTGGAGACGAAACTAATTGTTTATATATAAAATTGATTTCTGATGCCAAACCGCATCCTCCATTGAGGGCGTGTTCGTTTTTGAGCATAGTTTCCAGCAGACGAGGAGTTAGATTAATCGACTTGTGAGTTTTGTTATTGTTTTCCAATAGATTGGCGGCCGCGGTGGTTTGTGTAGCGGAAATGAAATGTTATTGAGTATGTATTGTTGGCGAATTTTTATGATCGCTTTTATGCGCGATGCAAATAAACCTGGATCTCTTTTATAGCGCCTACTGCTTCGCTGTACTAGTTATACATTTCCGTGCATCGATAAATACGTAGAATCAATACGTATATATTTTTAATCTTTCTTTTTCTTTCAACAATTCATTTATTATATAAATATAATTCGCTGAAAACAGTATTTAAGTATTTTCCGATATAGAGTTTTTAATCTTGAGTAATATTGATAAGGAGAAAAAAAAAAAAAAAAGAAGAAGAAAAAAAAATTTAAACAGTAAACCATTCCGAAATATTTCTGAATGGTCAAGTAAATTTGGGTTGAATGGTCAGGTAATTTGTTTATTCTGTAAATAATTAATCAACATTGTCCTCATTGAAAATCTAATCAGAAGATTAAAGAACTGAAAACCCGTGAGATCAAGACAGAGAGTCAGACAGACAGATAGATTATAGATAGATAGATATAGATAGATAGATAAATAGATAGATAGATAGATAGATAGATAGATAGATAGATAGATAGATAGATAGATAGATAGATAGATAGATAGATAGATAGATAGATAGATAGATAGATAGATAGATAGATAGATAGATAGATAGATAGATAGATAGATTATAAATAGATAGATTATAGATATTTAGGCAGATAGATTATAGACAGATAGATCGATGGACAGAAAGATATAGATAGATAAAGAAACAGATAGACATGCAGACAGATACAAAAAGAGCGCGAGAGAGAGAGACAGAGGCATGAATTAAGATACCTATGTACAGGTTCAGAATGTTGTTTTGCGGGAAATTATACAAAACTAATAAATATTTAATATGTCCTCGTGTTCCACTCTTAACGCAAAAACCTAATTTACAACTTTATCATGTATCAAAGAGAATACATAACACACAAGTAAACCTGAACTACACCCGTGAACATTAATTAATCAGTGGGGTATTAAAAATGGGGATATTCTTTTATAACTGGCACTAAATATGTAAGCTGGTAATTTGAACGTGATATATTCATTGAAGCTTCTACGAGAGAAACATGCCACATACATACACACAATACACACATAGAGACATACATATACACACGTTTATATATATATATATATATATATATATATATATATATATATATATATATATACACGCACACGCACACAAACTCAATCTGTTTTCGTCATCTCTTTCTTTCTTTCTGACTTTGCCTTTCCTCTGTCAAGTATATGAGTGTGCGTGTGTCTGAATTTCACAGTTTTCTTAAATTTTTTTTGTTTTAAAAATTAAATAATAAATAAAATAAAATAAAACAAAAGTTAAATGATGTTGTTTTTAAAATACGTTAATCCCAACCTGACATTAAAATGCGTTTCGTTTTATCTAAGTTTATGGATTGGTGCTTCTTTTTATTTAGCACGGAGTGAATATCTCTTAACACTGTGCAAGTTAGAATAACACAATTTAAAAATTAAACAACTCTCAAATTAACAGGGGTAAAATTTCTAACTTTGATAGGGGACAGTAGAGAAGTAGGTTAAGGAGGTTTCAAATGTGTCTCTGACTGGTTTGAAAGTTAAAATGACTTACTGGACTACATCATATGGTGTGACTGTTATTCGTCTTACATTACCGGTTCCGTTAAATACATAAATAAAATAAAATAAAATAAATGAAATCACCTCAGCACTTTCATATTAATGGAAATTAGTGTCACTTACAGATTTTTCATGTATGTGTATGTTTATGTATACAATAACACATATAAGAGAAAGTAAGAAACTGAGTGAGTGAAGGAGAGAAAGAGCGAGAATAATTATTATGTTCTTTCTTAACATGCCTTACTCTTATTGATTAGCAGTAAGTGATATTTTATAGGTTCCTTTCCACAGACAGGAAAACAGTAACAAATGTCTGGTAAAATCAAGACGAAGAGCACTGCTAGAACAGGAAACGGCCCCTCTGTTACACTAACGACCACTCATATATGGAGATTAAATTACCATGCAGTATTTTCTTGGCATGCAATGGTTAAATAGAAAGTGTTTGAATGTGTCGATTCGTGAAAATAATCAATTCGCTCAGGTTTAGACGTGTTTTTCACATTCCTACACCGCTGTAACCATTGTAGTCTCGTCTTTAACCATTATTTACCAATGTCATAAATAAATACGTCCCAGCCTCACGAAAATTAAACTGTTTTACAATCATACGGTGAACTATGGATTTTATTGCTTCGCTAAAATGATGTCAGTGATTAATTTTGTCTGCTTTGTCTATTAAAGCTTAAATACAGATCTTATCACTTTTATTTTATTTTATTTCATTTCATTTTATTTTATTTTATTTTTAAGACAAATACAAAATTTAAGAAAACTGGTCTGTGAAATTGAGACACACACGCACACTCATATACTTGTCAGAGCATATATACTGCTAAATAAATAAGTGGAGAAGAATAACAATGAATTAATAGAAAATAATATATGTATTTAGGAAATAGAAATGGGAGACATTACATGGCCTATAATATATATATATATATGTATCATAGTTATAATGTAAATTTTAAAATCTTTTTTCTCTGTGAATCGTCTTGTAGAAGATAAAACTCTGCATGGTTTTATTTCTAAGAGAAAAGTGATGTTCCATACTCCGCACGCCATAAACAATTTAGAGGTCCAAAATTAAAGAGAGATCGTTATCATCATCCAAATTGAAAGACATTTCTATGGCTACAGTACATTTCACAGTTAATTAGAGATTTTACACTTTCATAAACTCAAAATGTATATGACGTCTTTTGGCAAAAATTATCATTGTTATCTAAATTTGTTTGTTTTGTTTTTCTTTTATCATAGTTCATTAAAATATCTGGCGAGACTGTTAAAATCCACAGCGCGCTAGTAAGAAACATTGTCTCTTTTTTAAAACTTGTCTGCGACAAAAAACACTTTTCACCGCTCAAACAGGTTCATTTCATCTGCTTTTATTTCGTTTGTTACTGAAGAACTTACACACTGCACGGGGTTTGTGTGCGCTTGTTGCTGTTTTCCCGGTTTAGAGAGTTGTTTTGTCTTGTTAACAGACCGGTAGAACCTTTGCTTGATCTAAACAAAACTGTATCTCTGATTGTTTTCAGGTTCAGGTTTTCAGTCATCGCCTTTACTGGCGTCGTATTTACTGGCTTCGATAATCTTCTTACTGACTAATGTTCTGTCGGTGTGATTAAGTGATAACCGGCTGATTTATCTCAATGTTAAAATATGTGCATTTATAATTTATTATTTTTCCATGAACGACTGTTTTGTTGACTAAATAACTAATGATCACAGACGAGTCGTTTCTGCTAGACATCTTTTTTAAATTATTATTTAGGTAAAGTCTTCTTCTCTACAAATAATAATAATAATAATAATAATAATAATAATAATAATCATAATAATAATAATAATGTTATTGGTTTTGATGCAAAATAATTATATCAAAGTTCTTACAATCTTTGAATCTCTACCTAGTTTAGTTTAGTTATACTAGAAATATTTTTAACTTCGGGTTCATGAAATTGTATCTTTGGAAAATCGAAGGCAAATTTTAAATACATATATTAGCACTCGGATCGCATTTTGCTACTGTGTGCACCTCTGGGAGACAGAATCATCTCTGGTATAAGATCGTTTTAAGGTTTGATGAATCCACATTTGACCGAGAAGAAGTAACACGGGCAGTATTTCTACTTCAAAATATAAATAATGTGAAGACCGATCAAATATGAAAATTTTGTTACATTTGAGATTTGTATATATTTTTAAATATAAAATTACAAAACCATATTTAGTAATAATAAGATAACAATTAAATAATTTCTGAGAAAACAGAGTCTCTTTGATGTTTTCAGTTCAGATGTTTGGGGTAATTTACAGGTATTTTTAATTTGATGTATAAATGGTAATTTGAAATAAACCAGTTCAGAACAGAAAGTGATAAACACACACACACATACACACACAGATATATGTACATATACATATAAACACAAAAAGACACAAATGCATATATATACATCCTTTCATTTAATGTATATTTATGTTTGCATATAATAATTTTAATAATGTGAGATATATGTGTGTGTGTGTGTGTGTGTGTGTGTGTGTGTGTGTGTGTGTGTGTGTGTTTGATAGTCATATACTAGTATATTTGTATGAATTTCATGGAGTGGACTGCAATATTCATGTATACTAGTATGTTTATATATGTGTGTGTGAATTTGATAGTCATATTTACTAGTATGTTTGTATGTGTATGAATTTGATAGAAAACTGCAATATTCGTGTATACTAGTATGTTTGTGTGTTGTGTGTAACCATGTAGAGATGCTAAGTTAAATAATATTTGTTCAGTGTAAGAGGTCACCTGTCTAGTTGTCGCTGCCTGTGTGTCTTCATGAATGTGCCTCATTAAGAATTCTTAGGAAGAAAACGATGGAAATTACCGCTAATGGAGATTCAGTATTAAGATGATCAGATCACTACAACACGTTATGCTGTTTACAAGGTGGACATCCTCCTTCGCCAGGCACTGGCCATTGAGAGAGCACGTAACTTGCCTCCCAAACACTGAAACACCAGTCAATATCGTCAATACAAACAGCACGTGCTTATAATGGATGCTAGCGAGACTTGCAAGCTCCTCCCTAAATGGCGCGGACTCTATGTATTTCAGTGACCAGAAGCGGGCCATTCCTTTGACTACCATCGTTCCTACACATCAGTCCTACTTCTGAAAGTCCATTAGCAACAGAAGATAAGAAACCCAGCCATGACATTTAGCAAGAATCAGTTCCTGGTCAGCTTTCTCTGCGGACTCTCGTGTTGCTTTCTTTTATGGTAAGTAAGAAACTTTATCTAATTTAGTTTTTAGTTTTTTGTATAAAACAGAAGTTAGGAAAAATATATATATGTAAGTATGTGTGTATGTGTGTATTTGTGTCTGAAATCATTATTTCTCTTTACTAAAGAAATATCGAAAGCATTATAATTTATTTTTTCATTTGTAGTTTTTAATGTTGAATGTTTTGCGGTATATATAAAGAGAAATACCATGTCTGGGTGTGATTAACATAGCTATCCAAAACTTTAACCTAAAATCCTATAACGAAATTTCATTCTTACCAAAATGTTTCACAAACCTCTTTTCAGTTATTTTCTTCTTTTCTTGTTAAAAGTTTGTGATTAGTTCAAAGTACATTTGAGTAACATCAAACCATTAGTCCTAAAATTTACTAGTATACGGTTTGTGATATCTAACATAATAGACATGTTCCTCGAGTCTATTTTTATTCATGGAATTCTTATACATATAATTACGTTTCCGATCTCACTGTGTAAGATTTCACTGTGGTGCAAACACAAATACAAATAATCAAACCCCGTATCAAGATAATCATAGTCTGAGTGATTCTTTTCTGTATTTGTTATTATCTTGTAGAAAATATCGACTGGGTTTAAGTAGTTGAGAAGATATAATGCATTCATTAAAAAATATTTCATATTAACTTGAAAATATATGAGCTGAAGAATGCTAATCTTCTGTTAGTTTCACATAATATTTCATATACTATTTTACTGATACACTTGTAAAAATTACTCTTTGAGAAAAATGATTTTCTAAGTCTAATGTAGAAACTGTCCAATTCTTGCCATTTCACTTTATTTATTACAACGAACTTGCGAAAGAAATGTGTGTTAGTTCAGTACAGATTAAAAAAATAACAAAAAAAACAACAAAAAAAAAACAACAACTAAAAAACCCCTCAAACAAACAAAGCAATCAACCATGCATTCTGTTCAGTGAATCGGAAAGGGAAAAACCAGCACAACTTTATCTTCTGCTGCCTTTCTGCAGCCGATAACAATATCTGATATTCTGATACCATTGGGTCAAGTATTAAATGAAATTGCACTGACCAAATGACCATCGTTAACTATTTCTTTTCTTCACATTTTAAATTCATTTGTGTTACAAGACATAATTACGTCACTAAGTCACAATTATTATTTTTTTAATTTATTTATTTAAAACAATAAGAAGTCATTTGGATTCAAAAGACGCTGCTATATTGTACGCACAAACTGAAATAGTTGTTTGTTATTTTGATAAACGTGTTTGATCTTCACCGTTATCTAATTTGTTTTCTTGTTAAAAGAAGCACACTGAACCTTTATTGTACAGATAACAGTCAGTGTTTTGAAGAATTTTCTGTTTGTTGGAACACTGGTTTAATAATGTCAAAATAATGACGCTGTCAAGACGCGTGAATTGCCTTCTGGATCTGACGTTGGCGAATTATTAATTTTTAAATAGAAAAAGTAGAAAGAATCACTAATTTTCACAACTAATTTTACTTTGGGCCATTCATGAGGCGATCATTCTAAGTAAGTTATTTTTAAACATCAACGATAAAATGCCAATAATCTTTTGTGTGATGTTGCGGAAAACAAAACTGAAAACAACTTCGGTTTTAATCTCAACAAATGTCGTCCTTAGCTTTAGGCCAGTTTTGAAATAGACGCATTTCTTCGTTGAATGTAAGGTTTAATTTATTTGATATGAGATAGGGACTCTTTTGTTTTATTTTTTATTGTTTTCTCAGAGAGTAAATTGTTTTGATATTCATAGCGATAGGTACTTTTATTTTTCTTATTAAATTAATATTTTAAAGTAATTCGGACGTTTCTTTTTGTCGTAAAATAAAAGGTTTTATTAAAGCAATTGTTAAATACATATACATGTGTGTGTAGCTGGAAGTACACTCGTGTAAACACATGTTTAGTTAATAGTTCAGTGAGACATTCTGACGGTTCTTCTGATTTCCTACTAACCTAATTCGCATTTGACACGCGCAGTTATAATACTTCCGGTGTTAGAGGTTTTACGTTTGTGCTGATGTCGGAAATCTCGTTTGGCTCTCCGGCTATTCCAACTCGTGTTATTACTTAACAGTCTGAAGAAGGTCAAGAAGCGACGTCAATTTGCATGAATTCGGTAGGAATTTTAAAGTACAGGTTTGAGTACTGACTTACCACTAGTACCTGATAGCTTCTGCTCAGGAACAATTTCAGTTAAAATTTTGCTGAAGACATCAATACACCGATAAATTTTCAATGAATTTTAAAGACTTTCTGAAGCATAATTTAGCTTTTTTCACGCATTTTTTCACGCAATACTTATAAGCATAGCATCTTGTATTTATTAAAACATCGTACATATGAAAACGTTTCGTGATTGTGACCATTACTTGGAATAATCTTCAGAACGAGGCTTCGTCTGAACAATTCTGCATGTTTGAGCGAAGTCGTAGGTGGACGTTAGTGTGAGTTAAGAAGTTCTGATATGAGTCTGGTTGAAATATGTTAATAATTAATTATTTTCCCTTTCATAATCCATTATTTGACATAGTGACCTTGTATGTCTTAATGTCCCAAAGAGGAACTTTGGCTTCCATTAGGGACATCGATGCTGGCAGAGCTTAGACAGATATGTACTAAGGGTGAGGTAACTCTAACAGAAACTCGAATGCTGAAGTCAGAAGTATTGGGTTGCACAGCGCATTACTATGCAGCAATAGCAACAAGCAAACGAAAAAATAAATAAATAAAATAAAAAATACCGCGGAAATACAGTTTGGTACATTATCTAGTAACAAATAATCCTTTATCTTATAGTCTGACAGGAATAGTGTTACAGACAAGTGTCTCATTTAAACATATGAAATTCTTTACAGAATGAATAATGTTCGTATAAAATTTAAATCATATTGAATACGTCTAAAGTTAGTAATATTTTTAGTAACATGTCAGAACCAAAATCTACAATCATCGGCATTACAATAGGAAATAAACGAAACATAAACAATGATTAATTGTAACAACAAACTAACTTATTAATTACTGCTACTTGTAAGAACAACAGTAAACTTACATCTGATTTACTGCGTACTGTTTCAGTTGTAAGAACAACAGTAAACTAACTAACTAATTTACTATTGCTAGTTGTAAAAACTATAGTAAACTAACTTACTAATTTACTACTGCTAGTTGTAAAAACAACAGTAAACTAACTTACTAATTTTGTGCGTACTGTGTCAGTCGTATGAACAACAGTAAACTGACTTACTAATTTTGTGCGTACTGTGTCAGTTGTATGAACAACAGTAAACTAACTGCTAATTTACTGCGTACAGTGTTAGTTGTATGAACAACAGTAAACTAACTTACTAATTTACTGCGTACTGTGTCAGTTGTATGAACAACAGTAAACTGACTTACTAATTTTGTGCGTACTGTGTCAGTTGTATGAACAACAGTAAACTGACTTACTAATTGACAGCTGCTAGTTGTAAAAACAACAGTAAACTGACTTACTAATTTACTAATTTACTGCGTACTGTGTCAGTTGTATGAACAACAGTAAACTAACTACTAATTTACTGCGTACTGTGTCAGTTGTATGAACAACAGTAAACTTACTAATTTTGTGCGTACTGTGTCAGTTGTATGAACAACAGTAAACTGACTTACTAATGTTGTGCGTACTGTGTCAGTTGTATGAACAACAGTAAACTGACTTACTAATTTATTACTGCTAGTTGTAAAAACAACAGTAAACTGACTTACTAATTTTGTGCATACTGTGTCAGTTGTATGAACAAAAGTAAACTGACTTACTAATTTACTGCGTACTGTGTCAGTTGTATGAACAACAGTAAACTAACTGCTAATTTACTGCGTACTGTGTCAGTTGTATGAACAACAGTAAACTGACTTACTAATTTATTACTGCTAGTTGTAAAAACAACAGTAAACTGACTTACTAATTTAGTACTGCTAGTTGTAAAAACAACAGTAAACTGACTTACTAATTTAGTACTGCTAGTTGTAAAAACAACAGTAAACTGACTTACTAATTTTGTGCATACTGTGTCAGTTGTATGAACAAAAGTAAACTGACTTACTAATTTACTGCGTACTGTGTCAGTTGTATGAACAACAGTAAACTAACTGCTAATTTACTGCGTACTGTGTCAGTTGTATGAACAACAGTAAACTGACTTACTAATTTTGTGCGTACTGTGTCAGTTGTATGAACAACAGTAAACTGACTTACTAATTTACTAATTTACTGCGTACTGTGTCAGTTGTATGAACAACAGTAAACTAACTTACTAATTTTGTGCGTACTGTGTCAGTTGTATGAACAACAGTAAACTGACTTACTAATTTACTGCGTACTGTGTCAGTTGTATGAACAACAGTGAACTAACTGCTAATTTACTGCGTACTGTGTCAGTTGTATGAACAACAGTAAACTAACTACTAATTTACTGCGTACAGTGTTAGTTGTATGAACAACAGTAAACTAACTTACTAATTTACTTTACTTGTAAAAACAAGTAAACTAACTACTAATTTACTGCGTATTGTGTCAGTTGTATGAACAACAATAAACTAACTTACTAATTTACTACTGCTAATTATAAAAACAACAGTAAACTGGCTTACTAATTTACTACTGCTAGTTATAAAAACAACAGTAAACTCTTACTAATTTACTACTGCTAGTTATAAAAACAACAGTAAACTCTTACTAATTTACTACTGCTAGTTATAAAAACAACAGTAAACTAACTTACTAACTTACTGTGTACTGTAAAAATAATAGTAAACTAACTTACTATGTACTGTAAGAATAATAGTAAACTAACTTACTAACTTACTGTGTACTGTAAGAATAACAGTAAACTTACATCTAATCTGTGTAGCGTTACTTTCAAGAAATCTAGTGAACTTAAATTGTAAGAACAGTAGTCTAATTTATTAATTGTAATATGATATAAATTTCCTTTGAGAAAACCGATGAATGAAGGAAGGTTCGAAAAAAATATATATATATACAGTTTGAATTACAACTGTGATGTGACTGAGACAAGTAACACACTGCAGAACATCATTTAAATAAAACATTCGTTCCTGGAAGAGAACAAAAAAATCTGCATAAAGAGGAGGGAAGGGGAATTAGGGCGAGGGATGTACATGAAATAATAATAGCCACGTCTATGAAATTTTTCTTTCTTTTACTCACCATTTTAGTATATTTAACTTTGCTTGACACTCAATAGCCGATACGGTTTTTGTGCAGGGGTGTCGTTAAACATTCATTCTTTCGTTCTTTCACTCAGTTAAGTAGTTAAGATTACTGGGGGATTAGCACGCAGTTCAGAGGATTCACAAACCGTTCAGATAGTAGGAGTAGACAGACAGTTCAAACTAAAGGGCTCACTCAAACAGGGTACGATTATTAACTTTATAATTAAACAGTTTAAAGTGTACGCTGTAATGAACGCTGAAGAGAAAACAGCTATGAAGTCAAATGTTCTGTGAGTCGGTACAGTAACAACTGTTTAACACTGCGTGTCTGACTGTGTTAGATAAGTTCTCTGAGCAGCAGCTTATTTCAATACAACAGCAACAGCAGCAATAATAATAAAAGTGGTTGGCTACTGATAGTAAAAAAGAGTTAAAAATACATATTTTTTCTAAATAAATATTACAAGTGCATATTAAAAATAATAATAATAATAATAATAAATAAAAAAATTAATAAATAATAAAATAAAAAATAAATAAATATAAAATTAAATTAAAATAAAAAAAATAAAATAAAAATAATATTAAAAAAAAAAAAAAAAAATAAAATAAAATAAAATAAAATAAAATAAAATAAAATAAAGTAATTAAATTTATAAAATAACACGAAAGCGAAGTTTTTCTAATTACTGACATGTGCTGTTAGTCCCAGGAGACGAGTGGAGATAAGTGAACTGCAAACACAAGTCAACCAGCCTCTGAAATCATTATCTGCAGAGAAAGTCATCACAGTAAATATTCGTATCTCTGTGTGTGTGTGTGTGTGTGTGTGTGTGTGTGTGTGTGTGTGTGTGTGTGTGTTTCATCTTTCTAATTCCTTGTATTTTACACCTTTGCCCCCGAATTATATTACAAAATAATAACGGAAAAATGTTAAAATTAAAAACAAAAGTTATATTACACTGAATGGAATAAAATATTCGAGAATCTAATTGTTATTATTATTTTTTTCGGTGACCAGTGTTGGAAAATCAATTAACAAAGGTCACTTCTGCGTCACCCAGCAGGGACAGTAAGCGCCGACTGCTGAATGGGTTAGCCTAGAAAATACATTAACTCTTCCCACTTAAGTTTCCCACTCCACGTGAGAAATAAGGTAGTTTTTCCTTAACAATGATAGGTGGTTCTGATACTGCTGAATATTTATTACAAGAGAGTTTCCTGTGTCTGTTCTGTGGTGAGGGTAGGTGTCTGGTGAGTCTGTCTGGCACGTGCCTCTGAGTCCGCGAGCGGCATTTCACGGTCGCCGAGTTGTACTGAGTCCGGAAATTGAAAAGCACCATCACTGAAAGCATCTGTAAGAGTCGCTTCACTAATTTACCTTATCAACAGACTTCTCTTTCAGTTCCCATCACTTTGTGACCGGCAAACACTGCTGATAAAACAACCAGCTCTTTTCAGATAGAAAAATAACATACGTTTGTTTTAAGCCTTTTTAATACGTTCACTGATAACGACAAAATAATGGAGTCACAATGACATTTTACTGTTTTTTATTTATTTAGGCTGATATGTTGTTGATATGGTAATATCTCCTAGATATCTCCTAGATATATAATAATGATGGTGATTATAGTGAGAAGACTAAATGACATTAGTTTTCTTTCTTCAAGTAAATCTTTAGACGTCAGGTAGGGTTGATCTGGTTTGGAGATTTTTGTTGTTGTTATTTTGGTAATTTTTTAATAAAAATAAAAAATAAAAAAAAATTCCGAAAATAGAGACTGATTTAGCTTTTAACAGTTTGCATTTAAAACAGAAAAAGAAAAAAAATATATATCATAAACATCAGTATTTCGTTTCTTAATTTCAAATTTTATATTCACCCATTATGAAATGTAGTAGTGCCGAGGAATCTGAAATAACGTAATTGTAGTCAGATTATATTCCAATCATTTTTACATATAAATATATTATTACATAAAAATATTTTTTCAAAGAATGTTAAACTCTTGTGCAATAAACAAATTCTTCTGTCGCCTTTTTAAATGTGTGAAAAAAAATGTTCAAATATTAACACTACATCTGAGCAAGAATAACTTTTCTTCTAGCAGCTGATGGTAGACTTGAAAAAACTAGAGTAAACATCATTTTTTACAAACCTTTTGTATTTTTAAACAATAGCTTTAATCAAGTAGTAAGTATTTGATGGTTTTTGATATGTTTGATATATTTTGATGTGATTCAGAACTACTAGTAGATTTTTCACCGTTGAATAATCTTTTTCTTTACTTTCTTTTCTCATTTACTGCAATTCATTCATTCCTTATTCGATATTTTCATTTTCTTCTCACCATATTTCATTTTTATCTCTAACATGTTTTAGGTTTGTTTTGTTGATATTTAGGAAGGATTTTTTCCTCATATTTCTTGTAAAAAAACAACCCAAAAAACAACAAAAAAACGGATGGTTTGTGGTCATAGAATGTAAAATTAAGTGATTTGGAATTCCTCCAGGTATTAATATAATAAATGTGTCAATAAATTTCACATTAAACAGATCTCATTAATATTATTCTTTATGAAAGCATCCCGCAGGTTTTCTATTTCCATGAGTTTTTCACCCGCTTAATGGGGCAAAGTCGGATGCAAAAAATACAGAATGAAAAGCTATGTGAAACAATCAGATACTGTCAGGGCTTGACGAGTATGACATATGCAGGTCTATCAGTCGCTGTTTAATACAATGCTATTGAACAGATAAACACATATATATCTTTCCTTTCAGTGCGGTAAAGAGACAGTTATTTCCTATTTAAACAACTATCCAGCTGCTTTGCAGATTGGTTTCACTCTAGGGACAGAAAGAGAATTAAAACACAGTTCATATTTTTACACATTCAGTGTTCTATTGTCCGGCTTGCCTGCTTTGATTTGGCATCAGGTGTCGCGGACAGCTACTAATTAATCCTATCACACCGGCTCTGTTAATCAACTCGCATTTAATTATCTCACATTTTAAAATACGCGATATACGGATTAGCTTAGCATAATAAGATTTTTTTTTTTTTAAAAAAAAAAGGAAAAAAAAAAAAAAACGAAAATTAATGTAAAAACTTTCAAATTCAGCATTATGTTTTTCGTTAATCAAACTTTTAATAAAAATGTACTACTACACTACTACTCTACTACTACTACTACTACTACTACTACTACTCCTACTACTACTACTACTATTATAATACTACTATAATAATAATACAAAATTTCAAGATATCGAATGCTACTTTATATTTTATTATTGAATTATTATCATGACTGTAAACATTTCGTGAAAATAACTACATTTGAAGAAAAAAAAAAAGAAAAACAGTGTAATTTCATCTGCGACCCACGTGAAGAAAAAAAAGAAGAAAACCAGTAATTTCAGTTTGGCAACAGAGAAGAAATGTGTGAGATTTGAAAACGTTCTGGTATTTCATTCATTTTGACGTCTGTGTCTACCAATTACCTTCAGTGTCATCAGACACGTCAGAAATGAACGTGGCGTAAAGAATCAACAGCTACTCAACACCACGCAGAAGACGCTACCACGAGATGACGATGTCGTTGACGTCGTTTCATGCTTGTCTAACGACGAGAATAACTGTTTTATCAAATAAATGAATCTGTCAAGTATATAGATAGCTATATGAATACATACATGCATACATACAGACAGACAGACAGACAGACAGACAGAAAAACAATGAGTTGGAGACAGAGAATTTTGTTTCCATTGTACATATTCAGACGAAAACTGTTAAATATCATTTTAAAACTTGGATGTGGTAAAGTTTGAACGTACTAGTTTGATTCGAGTTTTACTTTTTGTGTGTGTTTCACGTATTTCAAAAAATATCAGTAATATTTGGCGAGTTTTTATCAGTTTCGCATTAGAAACAAGTTGAGTTAAATAGGAATCCGGTTGAATAACGTCTCTGCTGTACATTTTTTTAAAGCTGCTTTCGAAGTTGTCATACTGAAGGAAAATGTTATGTAAAAAAAAAAAAAAAAAGTCATTTTCTACGTCTGCTTAATTTTAGACCTCGATTCAAAGCACAACCAGATCTTTAATTTAGATAGGACAAAATCACCTGTAATTTCACTTCATTAAAAGGCATCTACAGTGAATGAATATTGCTCGAAGCTAGAGTGAGGATATCTAGTTCTCAGCGACAGTGTTTTTAGAATGTCCAAGCCGCAGTTGCCTCAGTTCACAGATAGTCTGATACTTGTAGCGTTTCTTATGTAACCTAAATTCACACGTAACTGATTAATCTGTCGCATTAAACAAAATTAAGATTTTCACTACATAAAATTAATGGGTTTCGTCTAGTTTAGTCTAATCCAACAAAAAACAAAACAAAAATAATAATAATAATAATAATGAATGAATGAACGAATAAAAAAAAAAAAAAAAAAATAAAATAAAATAAATTAATTAATTAGTAATAATAAATTACAAAATCAATCAGTCATTTAGTCAATAATTTAATAATTAATTAGCTGATTAGCTAATCATGAAAAGATGGAAAACTGGAATTTCTTAAAAGCTTAATTAATTCAAGTCGTGAAATTCTTCACACACACACACACACACACACACACACACACACACACACACACACACACACACACACACACACACACACACACACACACACACACACACACACACACACACACACACATCCACACACACACACACACACACAAATGGAGGATTTACTCACTGTGTATTGAAAAACAAAGGGAATGAATCACGTGAAAACAAGCATTCTCCGAAATGGCACTCGTTTTGTTTGATGGCATCTTTAATTTTTCTTTTTTTTCTTTTTTTTTTCAAGATTCAAGAGATGTTTAAAAAAAAAAAAAAATTAATTAATACTGAAAGACAGATTCCAGTTTCAAACATTCAGTTATCATAAATGTACAAGTAAAATAATTTTTTTAAATTTCCTAAATGTACCAAACAAGAGTTTTGTTTCATTCACTCTCAGAAAGCTCATGACATAAGCAAATATTTAAGAAATATTGCTTAAGTTTAATAACGAATAAAAGTTTCTTCGCAGTTTCTGTTTGATATTTGAAAACAAAAAATAAATTTGTAATAATTTGAATAAGGGTCGGCATCACGGAATGAAACATCAGTGGATACAATATTAAGTCATTCGAGTATTCAGTTTTTAAAAATCTCTTCTTAGTATTTTGATAAACAATACGTAATCTCCGTCTCTTAAAAAGAAACAGAAACGATCCTATCAAAGTCTAACACACGTTGATTATGTAACACACTAAACACTCATCGAACTTTTAACTGACAGCGTGAAGTGACCGCGAATCACAAAACAATCATTTCTCCTCGTTGTTTATTCGTGTTTTCAAACAGTTTCACATATTTATAGTTATCCTCAAATCATTACATCAGCAGTAGCTGTGTTGTATAATTTCTACATACAAATAAGTTTTAGAACAGAGTTTATAATTTCTGTTTATTGTTCAGTGATATTAAGGTAATGTTGAAGATTAGATTATTTTTTAATTGTTTTCATCAGTCTAATTAGCTCTTGAAATTATCGAGGCACTTCATAAACTTGGTCAAGGATTAAGAAGAATGTTTTTTTGTTAACAAAACTCTTTTTTGTCCTGTTGTTTTCTTCTACGTACATTTTAATTCATTTTCTGCTCAATAAAAATAACGACTGGTTATAATGTGTGTCTTGAATTACTGTAATGAGCATGGAGGCGAAATCTGCAAAATCTGCCTTCACGTGATATTTAGAATACGATTCACGCCAATTTAAACTTTCCAACAGGATGGTGAAAAATGTTAATTATATGTCACAAGAGTGATTTGTAAACTAAAGTGAAAATGACCTGTCATCAACGACGTACTAATATTAATTTAATTAAAATAACGAATGAGATAAAATACTCGGCTGCCCTCTGAAGATCTAAAAGCCTGTTGATCATTTTCCCAGTTGGAAATCAATGTAAAGATGTAGCCGAACAAAATTAGAATAACTGATCGTGACTAGGACATCTTTAATTTTGTTTCACTAATTTCGACTGGGACTGGAGAGATCGCAGTAATTTGATATACTGGTGGGCATCTAAGAAATGTGTATATTTGCAAGTCCTTAAAATCCACAGAGATAGATTTATTCTGTGCAGAAAGATGAAACACTTCACAGATTTTCTGAAGAATCACGTTAATCTTTTTTTATTTATTAGGAATTTATTTTATTACGCTGAATATATAAAACTTGTCGTTAACTGTAGACTTGACGTCATTACTGTTTCAAAAACTCTGCTTCAACAATTTTTTTTTTTTTTTTTTTTTTTTTTGTTCGTTCTTTTCATGTCAGATATCAACTAAATATGTATTTGTATATACTTCCATGTAAATGTTTCACGGATTCTAGGCTAATTATATAAGCAATACAATTTTTATAACTATTAATGAAATAATAATAATAATAATAATAATAATAATAATAATAATAAATTGCATAACATTCTTTTTTTTGGTTTTTCTATTGAGAAGGCATGTTTCGAAATTGTCCACGTGAAAGATTACGTTAAAAAAGTGTCTCGAGCAAAGAGACCGCCGAGCTTTCATTTTTACAGGAACACGACACACTTTGTGTTATTGTTCATTATATTTCATTCATTGATACAGAGGTAACAACACAGGACTTTGTTCAACATGACTGGTATAAAGGAAAATTGAGATTCAGTTAGTCTGTATTCTCAGTCAGATTCTAATCTAATTTTGGTTACAAGTTGCTTGCAACAACAATGCACGTGTATTCCCCCCCCCCGCGGGCAGGGGTACAAAAGATGTTAGCAAACATTAAAGTGTAAAGCTAAATGATACGTTCACTGAAGAATTCACGTCTAGGGGGACTCTGCCCCAATTTTGCGTATTCCGAATGTGGATTTGGAGGAGGTGTAGAATTTCATTGCACCAACTGTGTCGCAACAAAACATTTTATTGTAAACATTAACTTGAAATTATTTCGATACCGGTTTATGCAGAGAATCATTTCATCCTGTCTAATCACTAGAAGCACTAGAAACATCGCTTTAAAACATGCGAAACTTGCATCTAGTGCCATGTCAATAATGAAGAGGTTCGAGTATCTGCCTCGTAAAACCAAGTTTTCATCAGAATTTCAGCCATTACCTTGGTTTAATTAACCGCAAAGTGGGCCGTATCTATGATGGAGAATATTTTGAAGACGTCAGTAAACAATGGTCAAGCCATCGAGTTGTCACGGAGCAATTTACCTCGCTCCATCTTGTTAAAAAGCCCGTGTAATCAACGACTTGCGACAAAATTTGATTGAACCGTGCTTACAAACCGGACGTGATACAAATAAGGATGAGGACTAGGCCATTTTTTCATGACAAATTAACCTAAAGAATTGGAAGGGCAATTTTTTTTTTTTTTTTTTAAACCTTCATTTACATTCGAATGGTATTTCTATTCAACAATTGATATTATGTCCTTTTTCTATCTCTCTCTCCATCTCGATTTACAAAACTTATAAAAAGGCGAGATGGCATGATTTATTTAGTTTTTTCCCACTTAAACTGATTTATCTGATACAGTCAAATAAAACAGAATTTCTTCACGAATTAAATATAGGGAAAACTGTATCCACGACGGCAGAATAATTTCTATCACACTATTTCCACGATATTCAAATTAGATTTTTCTTTCTTAAATACCGACGTAACTTTAAAAAACCTGTACTTTAAAAGTAACCTTTCAGAACACATTTATCAAACAAAGTAATAACTGAATTGTTTATAACATATTTTTATTTTATTTTATTTGGAAGGTAAAAGCATATTATTATTATTGTGTGGTTATATAAATCATGTTGTGTGTGTGTGTGTGTGTGTGTGTGTGTGTGTGTGTGTGTGTGTGTGTGTGACTGTACATAGAGCCGGATTAAGACATTTAGAGGCCCTAAACACTAAAATTATTTTGGTACTTCATTTGTATCTAACTCATGTTATAAGCAATAATAAATAATAAAATAAAATTTATTTTTCCCAAAAGAAACAAAACTCATAGTAAGCTGGAAAATAATGTTTACTTTTATGTACTCCACTATTTTTATATTTGAAAAGTTTGTTCTTGTTTTTTTTTTAAATTGCAAAGTATTTAGTTATTTTAATATATAATTAACTTCTATTATAATAATAATTATTATTCTTGTTCAAAACTGCTACTATAAATATCTGTGGTGCCCTTTTCCCTTGATGGCCCAAGCACGTATTTACTTTGCTTACTGGTTAATCCAGCCCTGACTGTATATTCTAAGCAAATAGAAATAAATATCTCTTAAACTTCACTAAGCATGAACTTGTATTTTGTTATGTGTTAGCTTGCATAGGAGTAAACCTAAGATTAATAACTGACTTGGTTTATGTATTTTCAGTAAATCTGTTGCCGCCAGTCAAAACAATGAGAACTTGAATCCCGAGAAGAAAGATCTGGACTACATTGGTTCTGGTTTTATCAAGCGATTTCACAATGGTCAGGGCCTCGGCAGAAACCGGCTCTTTGACCCAGCTGAATATGATCTGGTAAAAGAACAAAAATCGAAAAAGGATTTGGACTATTTGGGCACAGGTTTTATCAAAAGAGACGATGATGCCTCTGAACAATCTGCCCAGAAAAGAGTTTTGGATCCAATTGGCTCAGGCTTCATTAAAAAGCGGCTACTCGATCCAATCGGAAGTGGATTCATCAAAAGAGGCCACCTGGACCGCATTGGAAGTGGATTCATCAAAAGAGGACACCTGGACCGCATTGGAAGTGGATTCATCAAAAAGAGTCAACTGGATTATGCTGGGAAAGGATTTATCAAAAATAAGCGACCGTTTGACGCGATTGGTGCAGGCTTTATTTAAAACTGGCTTAGCAAACAATTACAGAAAAACAGTAATAAAAACTTTGTTATCAGAATAGATGCATTCTAAGCACACATCTTAAACAAATGTAATTTTGACACTTTTTATTACTGCCATTATTTTCTTCTCCAAATACTGAGAGACTTTCAAAATTATTTCTGATTTATTGCGATCAGAATAATAATAATAATAATAATAATAAAATTAAAATTAACATAATAATCATCATCATCATCTTATGAAGTTTGAATCATTATTAAAGATGGTTCACAGAAATCCAGAATATTTATACAATTAGGAATCCTCTAAATTCCATAGCAGTAATTTCTTTTGTAATCGAATATTATCAATAGCAAAGTTGTTTAAATATTTCTTTCATTTTCGTGTGTGATAAACAATAGCTATTCTGAAGATGTTTTTTCTAGGTTTTCTTTTTTCATTTATTCACGAAATCACAAACACAAAGTCTTTATTGATTGTTTGCTGTCTTTTAAAATAGATAAAATATTGCAATAAATTAAGCAGCAATAATTACAAACATGAAATATGCTTTTATTTTTAATTTAGATGTTCACTTTATCTTTTTACTTTTAAAAAAATGTGTGCTTAATTTGTTATTTTAATTTTTCTGGAATCTTTCAACAATAAAGAAATATACAATTCTAACATTTTCTCTTCTTGTTGCTGTTAATACATTTTTCTTTGTTTTTCTCTGCTTGATTAACTCATACGTAATACAAACATCTGCGCTTGCATGAAAAACTACTCGATGCAGATTTGATGAGTTATTCAGTTCATTTTTGTCTAGTTGATAGATTGTACTTACACACAGCTGTTTTAACAGATAACAGTCTCAACAAAATGCTCATAGTTTAATGAAAAAAAAGTATAATGAAACAAACACGTCACTGATCTAACTTTTTAACTTTCACCGATTTACGACTAAGCGTTCTTTTACTCTTTTCTTTTTCTACGTATTTAATTATTGTTACTGCTGCTGCTGCAACTACTACAACTACTAGTGTTATTGTTATTATTATTATTATTATTATTATTATTATTATTATTATTATTATTATTGCCTTCTTTTTTTTTCCGCGATTTTCTCACATAAAGCAATTTGTCCAGGACGTCTTTTCAGTTTTCCTGGGATTATACTCACTGAGCATGACACAAAATCATTCATATCGATTGCACGTTTTCTTCTAGCAGAAGAGCAATCGTGTTAAAGGAAATATTTGAAAAAATAAGATTATGTGAACTAACAGCGTTTTTCGTTCTTTTTTCTCTTTTTTTTTCCCACCCCTCACCTTTTTTTGATCTCAAAACAGACATTTCTGTAACAAACATATCAGTGTTTTATGAAACTTCTACTATTCTTGTTGCTAGTGGTGAACTTTTGGGGATACAAATAAATTATTATTATTATTATTATTATTATTATTTTAATAATTTTATTTTATTTTTTTTTTTTTTTTTTTTTTTGCAGTTGGTAGATTTTTCTCTAAACCACTGGTTTACAATAAATAAAAGCCGCCAAATCACCTAGAATAAAAATAAACAGATATGTCAGACGACTCAAAAATAGTAATGTAGAATAAATAAATAAATAAATAAATAAATAAATAGATAAATATCCATGTCGCATAAAAGAAGACTGGGGTACTGTGGTAAACACTGACTTGTAGTAACTGCAGGTTTCCACAGTGAGTGGATTTTGTTTTGCAGATTACATCTCCAGTGTTAATTAATTGCATCCAGAGATGATATTACATAATAAAGATTATCTACTGGACTAGAAAACTGTAGTTTAAGGAGTATGTTGTAGAATATATTAATTCACGAAATGCAGTTAATTACACAAGGCAGCTGTGGTTTCAACTGCAATTAGTTTTAAAAAGTAATAGATATAAAACTAGACTAGATAGTCATAAAACTTTCCTAACAAATCTTATATAAATTGTATTATTTAAAATCTATTAAACAATTTAGCTTAATGTATCAATATATCAGCATAAACAGAAAGGCTACAAATGTTAGTGGAGCACACGCACAGACAAATTATATATTAACAGGGTTAATGAAATCTGGAACATCAAATGAGACTGAGGTGCATAAGTTTGTGAGTTCAAGCTGCAAAGAAGATTCCAGACACAAATATGGAACAGGATATTTCTGTCAGTTGCATGAGAACTAGCTAAAACTAATAATATATCAATATTTATGAAAATTAATAAAATATAATAAACACTGTAAAAGTTTAACAATTTTATGTACATTTGAATATTTGTATCATGTCATTTGACAAAGTCCTCTTCACCTATGATCTGCTCTATGTCAACAAAGGTTCTAGCTTAAATATCAAATGATGATCATTCATCAGACATAAGAAAATACTATAAAAACAATTTGTCAACATCAGATTTGGTAATTTCAGCATTTTAAAGTTAATTTCAGCTGATAGTTTTTATATAAAATTATTTACTCAGACATTCTGACACTTTATAAAATGTTATTTACATTTTCCAACTATTTTAATGTAAAAAAATCATGATAATGGTCATCTCATTTCTCAAAAATACTTTTAAATATTGCTCAGATCTGTGAAAAAGAAACAGTCAAAAACTGTTACTTACTAACTTCAAATCTGTATTCAGCAGACTCTGTCGGAAATCAATTCACAGATCAAAATTGCTTCACCAGATGCAAATTATTTCATTTGATGTTTTTTTTATTTTAAAATAATTACTGAAATGACACTTTACAATTGATATCTGTACAGTAAGAAGAAAAAGAAACTGTCTGAGTGACAGACTGTGACATGAAGATGAGGTGTCAGAGGAAAGATGATGTGGATCCCGCGTGAGAGAAACGTGTGTTGAGTTCTCGAGATCTCTCAATGATAGCTTTCCTCTTAGCATCGTCAAAACGGTTCACTTGCAGATCAGTGTCTCGGTCAAAGGGTCTTCTAACTTTAGGCTTTTCCTTCTCCTTATGCTTTTCTTTCTTCTGTAGGAAACAAATCAGAAATGGATTAAATAACATATTGCTATATGACACATGCACACAAAAATAAATAAACAAATAAATAAAATGCAGAGTAATATATGTATTAGTTTCAGGGTAAATTAAATTAATGAGGAAAAATATCTCACAAATTTAATTTTTGTTTCATATTTATAGAACTGTCACCAGTCAGCCTCTTCAATTAACAGGAGAAATTAGTTGTGAAGTTTGATAGTTCAAGTCATTTGTTGTATATCTGAATGATTCATTTCACAAATGTGTTTTTTTCAAAACCTACAGAAACCCCTTTTGTATTTTGTTCAGTTTATTTTTATTTAATAAAAATTATTCTGACTGCTAATTTGGCTGAGTTAATAAATCTTGGTATCAAAATGATATACCTCCCTCTTGTACTGCCATTCCCTACACAATTACATCCCTTGTTCATCAGCAAAACCTCACCAGTCATAATTTGAATCAGATACATCAAAACATTAAAGATAAAATGTATAAGCATGTTTAATTGAAGGGGAGCCATACATAAACTACATGAGTCATCTAATGGTGCATGGCAACACATTTGTAATATTTATTTTTTTACTGATTAATTTTTGTACATGTTGTATAATGCAATGATTACAGAGGTTAAAATGTACCTTCTTTTTCCTCTGTTTCTGGTGCATTTCGAGAAGAGACTCTGGGTGTTTCGATTTCTGAAAATGAAAACAGTTTACCTGTAAGTTCTTTTTTGTCTACAGAAACTGTAATTTTCCAGTAAAATATTTAAATAACTTAAGTGTTCAATAGTTAAATAAATATTGATTAGAATAACAATAGTAAACTTCAGTGTAAAATATAGGTTAACTAACTTACATATTAAGAAAAACTAAATTAAAGTCTCTTTCTTCAATTAGAACTCTGAAAATAAATCAGTTAATATTTTATTGAAAACTGATATCATGTGTAAAACTAGTCTGTTCTTTTTAAAGCATGTCCACGTTGGTATTTTACACAGTATCTGCCTTCAAACTGTTTTTTTTATACTGATATATTTTTCTACAATAAACTGCTTGTTTCAAGATCATTTTAACTGAAACCGGAACCACATCTCTTAAATGATTAGTGACAAACCTTATGTTTTTTAATTTCTTTCTCAGCTTTGACCACTTCTCTGCTGCTGTGTTGACTCTTTTCTGATGTCAACCATCTTTTTTCCTTATCCTGAAATAACAGAATTAAAATACATTATCAATGCAAAATAAACCCAACAAAAGTCTCTGAAGAAGAACACAGTTTTAACAAATATTTATATGTAACTTATACATACTTTACACAGGATGTTCCAGTTTATTCTTATGTTTCTGGTCCAAAATATTTTCTTATCTTTATTTCATGAAGGCACAACTCCATTTATAAATAGACAAAATGGCAATATTCATATATTTTTTGTAAAAGTGTTATTTTATTAACATAATCTGTCAAACCAAATAAAATATTATTTTACAAGTATAAAAACTTTTTAGACCATTAATTCATATCATTACATTAGATTCATTTATATCAACAAAAACATGTGAAGGTCTTTGAAAGTTGTTTTTTTTGTTATTTTATAGTATTACACAAAATATTTCTATCTTAATCCATTTTGTTTTATAATTTCAGATACAACCGTTTTCTTCCTCACATCAGACATTCAGAAAGAAACAAGGATTCTCACCAATTCATTTAACAGTCATGTATGACAACTGAATTCAGACACTTGATATAAAATGAATATTTAAAAATGCAACATCAAAAATATATTTTAAAAAAAAGAATTAAAATAGCAATATAATAATAAGCAGAAATGTCATTTAAATGATTTTTACTCTGCAAAATTAAAATAGACAATTTTTATTAATATTTCAAGAACCAACTTTTGCCTTTCTCTCTCGGTCAGCAGGTGTGTCTGTCCATCCTGAAGTGTCCCTCTCAGAGTCAGGAATCACACGTTTCCGGAACGTTCTTGTCTGCATGCTGAGACCAATAGTTTTCACCAGTTGTGAAGGTAATTCTGTCATCCATGATTCACGAGCAGGCTCGCCAGAATCAGTAGGCTAAATGGACAGGAGAAACAAAATCAAGAAAAAGAAAAAAAAAAGTTTAATTTTCAAAAATTGTTAAAAAAAAACAGTTTGTTTAAAATCCAACATAAATAATTATCAGAATAATGATAATAATTTCAATGCTGAATAATATTACATAAAAATTTAAAAAATTTTTATCATTATACATTTTTAATTTTGCACTGATAGTTTCAAAAAGAAGACTTACTTTTTCTGTCAATATTTCTTTCATCTTCTGAGCTCTTTTTTCAAATTCATCTATTGCAGATGATACAGAAGCAGGTGCCATTTCGGAAGGCAATGGGCCAATTACATTTTCTGGCTCCTCATCATCACTAGTGACATCTTGACAAGTTTTGAAATGAGAAGTAAAATGTTCTTGTTTGTGTTGTGCAGGTAATGCTGGTCCACAGTGTGGTGATTTCCCTGTCTGAGTTTTATCACAGGTGTTACCTGAACCAGGTAAGGAGGGTTCAATACACCTGTCATCTCTGTGTGATGACAACTCATTAAAATCATCTTTAGTCCTTGTGTTATCCAGTTCTCTTTCTTGTGAGGACTGTTGTTTCATTCCTGGTGGAAGCACTGGTCCTATGATACTATTGCCATGTGTAGCATTACTTGAAGAATCCTTTTTTGTTTCATTCGTTTTTTCTGTCTTTAATCCAGGAGGCAAAACTGGACCATATACATCATCTTCCATTTTCCATTAAGTTAAAATCTCAAAACAATTTTCATAATATCTGTAAATAATAATAATAATAATAGTAAATAACCAAAAAATAAAAATAATGATAAAATAAAATAAATAATAGCATATTTTAGGAAAAGGAAATCCTTTGACAGGATGATTTAGCACCAATTTCATCATTTTTATGATAATATATAGCTCATCTAAAGCTTTCATCCTCTATTTTTCATATATCAAAAACCTTTTTCACTATCTAAATAATATATATTATTGATTTAATATTTAATACCCAACAGCAGTAGTCACAGCTGATATTGTTACACATAAACATATGACCACGTTAATGAGGATGGGAATTAAAATGATATATGTGGAATTGTTCATAAATCTTTGATAATAAAATCCTATAATATAAAATGATTCATTTTTAAAACTTTACACTGATT
Organism: Chrysomallon squamiferum; assembly: GCA_012295275.1. Taxonomy (NCBI): domain Eukaryota; kingdom Metazoa; phylum Mollusca; class Gastropoda; order Neomphalida; family Peltospiridae; genus Chrysomallon; species Chrysomallon squamiferum. The sequence goes on from CM022666.1 coordinate 11,650,667, forward strand.
ATCATTATCACCAGCCTTAGTGAAGTTAGTCCCAACCCAGTTACTCAATTTACTGTTTAAATACTCAAATTTCTGAACTTTATGAAGAAAAATTGGGTGCATAAAAAGTAACCTTTAATATATTAATATTATATAAAGTATATAAGCAATAATATCTGATGGGCCTTATAGTTATAAAGTTATGGCTTATTAAGAAAAACATTTAAAATTTTAAGATCTAATTTCTGAGATAGTCAGATACTAATGCTAATCATGACTAATGGCTGTTTAATAATAATGATATTAGGTAATCTCTGACTGAATTTGCTAGTTTGTCAAACGGCAGTGTGTTTTTAGATCTATAAGGTATATCACTTTTTTTTTTTTAATGCCACAAATTAAAAAATCGTATCAAAATATTTCAACTTGAAATTCAAATTTGGGATAAAAAGGGTTTAAGTTTAACTCTTTACCAATTATATAATGCCTATATTATATTATGTATGCTTATGATTACGATAATCTTTTCAACCATGATAAGTTTATTATTATTATACAAACTGTAACTGATTACTTACGGCATAGAATAAAAGGTTTCTATCCACGGACTGACAGCGTTTTATTGTTTTGTTTCGTCTTATGTAATTTCCACCATAAATAAAAACTCCTATGCAATTCATTTCTTACCGGGTAATAAAAAAAAAAAATAAAACAATTTAGACAGTCGAATATGAGTCCTTAAACCAATATAAGATATCAATGATTAAGAAAATTTTTCCTCATACTAAAATTCGGCAATGTACAAACGTGCTCGGATAACAATCTGTCTTCAGTCGGTTGGCTGCAAAAAATCGCACGAAACAATCGTCGAATATGAGAAAAGATAATACTGACAATGTTTAACGTTTGTTTGTTCATGTCGTTTTTATACTACATGTATAGTGCATACATTCATTTGTTCCATGTTCGTGATAAAATAAGAAACCATCGTAGCCCTTAAACAGACACCGACTCCTGGCTTATTCATTCCGCTTCTTCTTTTGTTTTCATTTTTTCTTTCTTTCTCCTTCTTCTTTTTAAATTTATTGTTATAATAATATTTTGTTATGGTAACTATATTGTTGAATGTGATAAACATTATAATATATATTTTTTTAATTTGTAAATGAATATGAAAAATAAAAACGAAGGACAAGCAATAAAAATGAAAAAAAAGATTAAGTCAATGATATAAAAAATAATTTTAAAAAACATATAACAACAACAACAACAACAATAATAATAATAATAATAATAATAATAATAATAATAATAATAATAATAGAAACTCAAATGTAGATGTAATAATAATAAGTTGTGTGATTCTCCTCGACCTTGACCTTTTGGGTCATGTATTATGAAATGAACTGTTTTGTATTGGCTGTTCAGGTAAACCAGGTAGTGAATACATTTCGTTACAATTTTTCTGCTAAAACTGATAATTTTTAAACAGTATATTGTTTTAAATATCTAACTATAATTTATTTTATACAAAGAATAATTACTATCCAAATTAACTAATGATTAACATGTCAAGATTACGGATTCCGGGATTGTTTATCTTAATCATAATGTTATCATTCCGGGTATAGGATTTATAAGAAAACATAACTCTACCATACAGTTCTTTCACTCCATAATTATATTTTTATGATAGTTTTGTATATACTTTATAATAATAATAATAATAATAATAATAATAATAATAATAATATGAATAATAATATGTATAAGTATATGTATATCATATATGTATATCTATATGTATAATCTACATTTACAGTGCAAGTGTTTTTGTTATTTTGCATTCGCTAAGTTACAGTATTGTGAGCAAATTTCGTTCAATGTATAATTCGTCATTCACTGAAGAAAGAGATCAAACAATTACTAAGGCTTATTAATATATTTGTGTTTGTTCGTACCTTTAGTCCCTTATTCCAGTAACACTAACTGGCATGCATCAACAGCTAAGATAGTTGACATTTACTGGTAATAGATAAAGTGAAAAACATTAGCCTAATTATTATACTTATATCCGTTTGTAACAACCATCACACTGACAAACTGGTATTCATCATAAGCGCTGACACACCTGTATGACTCAGCACTATTTTAGTATTTATACATTATTTGTACTTGATAGAGACTAAACTAATATTTATTAATGTTATGAACAGATTGTTCAGAAGTAATTTTTTTTATCATGGACGAATTTACAATGAATATTTTTTCATAATGGACGAGCTGTTAAGGCATGGGATCCCAAAAAACCTCCTAGTAAAATCATTAAAGTGTTTCAGATTAACTCCATATTATATCTGTGTACAAATAAAATAAATAAATAAACAACAACAACAATAACAAATTATTTTATTAATAATACATATAAGAGGATTTTTAAGCAAAAATAATTATTGCAATGTATTTTCTTATACCATAGTGACTACTAAAGTATTATTATGTTTAAAAACAACAACATCCATTTACATCTTTCACTCTGTATTACTGGTAACTAATTATATTCTGCCAGAAAATTATAATAGGGAACAAACTTCAGTTAGTGAATAGAACTTGTGTATAGTTTGGTTACACATCACACAACTGAAATATGAATTAGTTCATATAAATACATTCCTTTTACTAAATGTACAAACAAACTATGGCTGCTGGTTTAGTTCATGTAATTACTAATTATTTAATTATCCAGCAATGTCATTTACAATTAATAAGGATGTGTGTGTGTGTGTGTGTGTGTGTGTGTGTGTGTGTGTGTGTGTGTGTGTGTGTGAAAGAAGATTTATAAAATAAAAAGATAACCAATTCCAGGAACAAACACAAAAGTTACAAAAATATTTTTTTTGCCTCTTCAGTAGAACATTCTGTTTTAAAGACAAGTAAACCATCTGTTTTCTAGCTGTGAACATTTTCTTTTAATCATTATTTATCTCCGTAAATAAACTTGTGGATTATTCTGTATTATTACATCTTTCTGGTAACACAAAATCAGTTCACCAGCAGAATGACAAAATCAGAAAATTTGATTTCATTATAGCATTGATAAAATTAGCCTATAACACAAATAAAACAATAAAGAATAACCCCAAAGCAGGCACAATAAATTTACCTTGTTTGTATCATCAAAAATAAACATTAAAAACAAAACTTGAAAATATGAAGTACAGTAAAGAACCCAGTGAAGATCATTTAAGTTAGGAACAATTCATAATCATCTGCAGCTAAACTTACAGCAAAATACATCAAATGTAAATTACTCTGTTGTTATAGCAGTTATATATATTTAATTTTTATTGTTAACTCTTAACAAGATATTTGATGTGTAATTTATTCCTTTGTTCTCCAGAAGTAGTACACACTGGACACCAGAATGTCTGTATCAGCATACTTTTGTATGTTTATTCAGCTGGCTGTGCTAATACCAATGACTTGTCTTTCACCAGGTTTGTTGTTTTTTCTGTATTCATTCTAAAATGCAGTTATTTACACCTTTAAGAAGATATATATAGGCATATTGTTAAATATAGCAATGTATCACTATGAAATTATTTTATAATCATTTTTCTTTCCTTATTATCTTTAATGAAAAAACTTATGGCAAGTTTATGTTTATTATAACAAAGGAAGCTGCTGTAATAATTGTTAGTCAATCTCAAACAGGTATTGGAGTTACAGAAAGGTTTTTAATTCATTTATTTTAAACAGCACCACTTTATGATGAACCAACCTGGAAAAAAGCCCTCAAAACTTTTCCAAAGTGGACTGGTTATTACGTAAAGAATGAACACCACTATTCATGTAGTCTGTATGTGCATTCGGTACAGAGTGGTGTGCAGGGGACTGCCATGTTGACATTCAGAGATAGAGACACTGTTATGGATGTCACTGGTAAGTGGAAACCACATCAAGCAGCTCGTGTTAAATTGAAATTACATATCCAGCTTATCAAAAGAGAAAATATCACCATTTTGTATGTTAACACTGACGTTTATACATTGGACCCTTGCAATGTAAATTCTGATGGTAACACTCAATAAAAGGGTGAGACAAAAATTTAAAAATTTAAAAAAATAAAATTGTTTGTTTTATACACATTAACTGAAACAGTATTTAATCCAGAAACTGAACAAAACTAAATAGAAATATTTTTATGTTACATGATACTTTTTTAAAAGATTCTATTTATGTTGCAGCATTTTCCTATGACAGAGTCACAGTAATGATCAAACTTGAATCTATACACATACCTAGTGCACGTTTCCCAGGAGATGTGGATTTTCAAATTGAAGGAAAAATTGACGAAGTTCAAGGCATCTGGACACTTTCAGGGAACATTACAGAACCAAAACATGAAGGTTTTAGTACATTTCTGGTCACAGCTCATGGTAAGCATTCCAGACATTTCTTTTAAATCTGGTATTTTTATTCAGAGACTGTTTTGAAAATATAATTTATAATCAGTATATAACAGCTACTTAAATGATTACCTTATTAGTACTGAATAGTTAATAATAGTTGTATTATAGCATCTACACATTCCATAGTTTATATTATTATATTAACTTGTGAGTGTCAGTATATTTCATCTTTTTATAGGTTTATCCTCTGAAACAATAACTGAAACAAAATCTTCATCACTGACCATTGGACTTGCAGTTGGAATCCCTCTTGCACTAGTAATCCTTTTCCTCATTATATCAATCCTGCTAATCATGTGGGCAGTCAGAAAGGGATACCTGCGACATGTGCCTCGTTCGTTTAAAATGCTCCACAATCCACCAGATTCAGATGTTCGTCTTCAAAATGGTGCGGTAACAGTACATATGTAACCTCTTTTCTAAAAACAAACATCTCAGTCAGAAAACCTCAAAACCTTGTTTGAACAGCAGATGTCATTCATTTGAATAGAAACTTTGTCATTACTGTTGTAAACAGTTGTTCTCAGTCAACAACAAATTCAATCTCTAGTGTAAAATATTTATTGAAATCAGTATGTTTTATTCCTACAAAACACATTATCTTTTTTCAGATAATAGTAAACCCTTGTTTTATTTTTTATTTTATTTTTGTGTTGTTTTGTTTATTTGTTCCTATAATAAGAAAAAAATGTCTGCAAATATATCAGAATAAAATCAGTAACTATTTCAAAGTATGAAAATATTGACAAATGAATTAAGTTATGGACCATGAATCTCTCTGAAAATTGTTGGTGTCAGAAGATGTCATCTAGATATTTAATCTTTATAAAAGTTATTATGCTCAAGGAATATTAATGTATTGTGTCTATGTTATTAGATGTAAATAGCTAAAAGTGTTCATAATACATCAGAAATGAATCTTAAATTCAAACATATCATATTTTTAAAATACTATTACATTCCTAATATTTTTACCAGCAGTAACTGATGTAATATGTGAAAATATTTTTGAAATGGTTTGAAGTTATTAATTGTTCGCTATAGAATAAACACAAATATATCAATGACTGTTGATTTGAATTTTGTAAGAACTAATTAGTAGGAATACCAATACAAATGCAGGGAGAAAAATCAGCAGAAAACTAAAGAAAAACAAACCAATATTTAATGAGGTTAATCCATACTAGAGATGTTTTTCACTCAACAGTAACAATTTATGAAAGATAGTCCCTTAGGAAAATAAAACCTTATGACTAGATATATTCATCCATGTATAACGATTTCTATCACTGAATCTTAACTGTTACTTTATTTTCATGTTTTTAGATATTTCTAAACTTTTTGTAAGTTGTGTTCAGTTCATCTGTCTTTCATTTTAAATGCTTGTGGCAAGACATTTAATGTTTTGAATACCAGATAAGTTCATGATGTTCCTAGGCCTAAAAACAAAACCCATATAAATATGTATCCTATTATTGTTGAATGTATTCACATAAAATGATTTTCACTAAATATAATGAAAAGTAATTTTTTTTTCAGTAGATCTGTTTTCTTTATTGTTAATATTATTTTAATGTAAATGTCAGCTAATTAAGAATCTCTCTCTCTCTCTCTCTCTCTCTCTCTCTCTCTCTCTCTCTCTCTCTCTCTCTCTCTCTCTCTCTCTCTCAGAGATACTCAGCATGTTTAAGAATAGACATCATTAATCATTATAGAAGACTAAAAACCTATTTTATGATTTTAATAAACTTCAAAGTATGTGTTTCATCTTGAATATTTTTCTTTATTTTGTGAACTGTACATGTCTAAGGTTGTGAAGCATTCCTAATGGAATTTGTAGTTTTCAGTAGCATTATTTCAGTTATATCTCTAAAACACAAACACCAGAATTGTGTTTAATGAGAGGTCATCTCTTGTATTTATCAGCTCTTGCTGGACATTTTTTATTCTTAAACTGTTATTCAATATATGCACTTTTTACAAACTTTTTAAAATAAAATAATTAAAATTTAAAATGATAACATTTTCTAATATAAGCTGAACTATTTTATCACCATTGTGTATGTTATATATCCTTTTCACACTTTTGTTATTTAGTTTCAGATACATTAATATTACTATTAATCTTCAAGAGGATAATTTTGAACGATTATCTTTTAAAGTGATATAAATATTGTTTTCAATATATTTGTTAATAAGATCTCCCAATCTGTTTTGCCAATAATAATAATAGAATTTTGTATTATATTGTTTTGATTTGTTTTGATTGTTTCAATTTTTAATACTTCTGTTGTTTGATATGTTTATATATGCACATACACATACATACATACATACACATATACTACATCCATATATATATATATATATATATCAGGCAAGTATACAGAAATGTGTGATAGGTACATATGCACTCCCTATAGTCTGCCAAGGTCAGTCTATGGGAGGGTAAAAAAAAAGAAAAAAAAAGTAGTATGAAATTGTTGCAGTTAGGGTGGTTCTATGTAAACACATTTAGCTGTAAAGATAAATTTCAAACTTACTACATCCCAGAATGCAGGAAAATGCATCTCCTTGCATTACAGATTTTAAAAGTTTTGTCCTCTATGTCGTCAGTTATTCACCCTCCCATATAAATTTCTGCATACTGGCCTGTGTATAAATGTTTATATATATATATATGGAAGTATATATATATTTCTATTTATGATAGTATTTTGATTATTGTAAAGGTTTTAGTTACTACAGTTATTTAAACCTGCAATTTGGTATTATAAATTATTTTTTTTTTTGCTCTTTTTTATTTATTTTGCTTTTTAATTTATTTTTGTACTGGTTATCAATGAATGCATTGCCACAAGTGGAAAAGATTCTATATTTTGTGTATTCCATTCTCATTCTGCTGAACAGATCTATTTTACTGACCTTATAGTTATTTGTAATATTTAGAAAATTTAATTGTTTTAAGTGAAGAAAAAACCCACTTATGATAACATTTATGTTTGAAATAAATAAATAAATAAAAAAGTTAAAATATCTCATTTACTATATATAGAAATACATAAACTCTATTTCCTAAGAACATGCATAATACAAACTTATCCATTTTTATGTAAGTGAAAAACATTCCTTTGAAATATTATTAATTTTTTTGAAGTGATTTTTCATAAACACTGTTTCATATTTCCATTATTGTATGTCCTGTTTTAATTTTATTGTGTTAAATACATAGACATTTTTTGATTAATTTTTAAGATTGGTTAAGTTTTATGACAGAACTATGATGGGTTAGTAGTGTTGTTATTTGCATTTACTGATTGTAAACCCTAGCTTACAAGGGGAAGTTATGTCCATGTTTCAATCAGTGGTGTGAATAATTGGTATTTTAACATTACTAAATTAGTCACATCATGCTCACATTTGACTAGTTTTGGTGAATAAAAAATAAAAATCTCCTTATTTCAGATCAAAAATAAAAATTGTTTTCTCTGTGATTCATCCAAATATATTTTGCATAATGTTTGTATATTTATATTAAATAAATTTCTTTTTTTACTATCGTTTTGTTCTTTTTTAAACTGGAAGACAAAAGTTGTTTTGAATCTAGATTCCATCATAAACAGAGTTCAGACAGATAAAAAGGTATGTTGCACAATTTAACATGGACTCTAAAAAGAAAGACATTTTCACTTACAAAAATATTTTCTTATAGATTTAACTTTAACATTATTTTGACCAGATAAAGGTGAACATGACATGTTTTGTTTGCATATATATATATATTATTCTAAACTGGGACAGATGAAAGCAAATGAAATAAAACCAAAGTTAATTTTTTTAAAGTATTTATTCAGCATACACAGTTGTAAGATATCACAGGTACAAGGGTCATATAAAATAATGACAAAAGTGGAATGAAAGTCATTAGATCACTTCTTTCCCTTTTTCCCTTTCTTTCCTTTTTTACCTTTCTTCTTCTTCTTACTGTAAGGACCAAATCCTTTGCGAACCATTGTTCCTCGCCACCAGGCTTGTAACTGCAAATAGATTTATATGTCATAAATATTCAAAGTGTTTAATCAATCTCATTTATTTATTTTACTTTTGTAATTTATTATTTATGATGTTGTCTTTAGTAAATAAAACCAGTAAATTAATATAAATACTTACAATTTAAACTGCTTTTCCAGTTAATATTTATTTTTTAATTATTATTTCTTTATGTGTGTACCTTAATTGCACCCTTCAGTTCTATTGTGTCTTGTTCTGCTCGTCTGCGCTCCTTCTCTTTAGCAATCCTGTCTTCTACAACAACCTGCTCGTACTCCTTGTACTGCAAAACAAAACATGTCAAAGTTAGTCTAACACAAAACAAGTTTACCTATGGAAAACAAAAAAGTCTTTATTAAAAATAATATTATTCATTCAGGATATTACAGGAAAATATTTAACATAAAACCAAGTATATCAGGATATAAAGTTGTTCATTATTGTTCAAAGATGTTTTTTAATTTGAATTAACCAGTTTAGTCAGCTCTTGCAGTCTTTCCAGATCCTTTGCCTTTGATGCCTTCAATACATCCAGTTCCCTCTGCTTTGCCTCCACATCCTTGTCATACTTTTCTATCCAGTCTTCAATTTTCTTAGACAAATCCTTTAAAAAACCCAAACAGAATAGATTTAGCTATCATTTTCTTTTTTTAAATACTTATAATAATAAGTATGAATGTTATATCAAGTATATTTGAAGTTATAAATTATTAAATCTACAACTGATGTTCATTCAGTGTCAAAAACTGAAATAGATAAACTTGTGGTATGATTAACTTTATATTGGATTCAATATTTATTTTCTAATTGATTGTATGAAAACTAATCTAACATTTCAATCACAGCAACACCTTTCTCATGAAATAATATGGATAATGTTACATTTACACTTGTATTAATTTTATTAAACATGAATGGGATAAATACAATTATTACTGGATTAATTTAGTTTTACATGTAAATTTGTATACTGAGCAAGTTTCCTCCCATTTTAACTGTTGCTGCAGCTGCTGCTGCTACTAGTTTACAACAATGACAAAAACAACAAGTACTATTACTACTGTCATATCAACAACAATTACATCTAAAACTGTGACACTATAAATTATCAATAGCTACAAACACAGTTATAACGTTACATCTTTCCAGTGATACTAAATGTCTGTGTACATAACCCTCCCCATAGATACTGACATTCAGTGAAAGCAATCAATAAATTTGATCAGATGTGTGATTTTACAATAGCATCATTCCATATCAAATCATTAGTTTGGACCCATCAAAGTACTGGTCAATCTTTGGCAGTTTTTCCATGTTACAATTTGGCAGGATTCTGGAGTGGATTTATTGTTTCAGCACAAATGTGTTTACATAATTCAATGATATCCAAATAATCGTGCACTAGACATACATTGATTGAATATGCATAGCAGGACTTTGGAGGAAGTTGACAAATAGGTGAAATGACATGGAATGCTACAATTAGTGACACTTTGTGAATAACACATCGGGGAAATTTTACCGCATATCTGATCACACCATCATCTCCAACAATTCTCTGTGACTTTAGAAATAAATTTTTATTATTGTAACACTGATATCCCAATTATACTGATATCAAAATAATAATACATAAATATTATAATAGTCCAAATGTCTAAAAACGAGTTCAATTTATCTATCATCAAGATTAGTGGTTAGAATCTGTGTCAAGATTAAATTTGTGCAATATTTGAAAGATAATTTCAAATTTGTTTTTATAAAATGACTTTTAGGTAGTTTAAAACAAGAAACAAAAGAGAATTATTCAGTGTGTTAAGCTACATCAGATTTTCTAATAAAGTCAAAATGTTCTAGTTTTCAATTATCTTGCAGTAAAGAGTAAACTGCAGTTATTAACAACATACCAGTATATAATCAGTTAAGAAATAAAAAGCAACTGATAGCATTATATATTGTTCTAGTATTTGACTGTTCTGAAAACTAATGTGTAAATTAATATCTCAAATGATGAATGAATTATAGTGTGGTGTGATGTAAATTTTAATGGAGTCTTATTGATTTTAGAGTTCAGAAGAATTTTTCATTTAAACATGAAAACACAACTCATTTATACTGGTTTTACTGACATGTATTTTACTTAGAAGTTAGACTGTAACTCATTACATTTCTTGTTAATAAATGATAAATATTAAGTAACTGAAAAAACATTAATAATATACAGATATAAATTTTGTGACGAAGTAAGGATATAGAAACTTACTGCATGATGTGCTCGCAGGTATGATTCAATCTCGTTGTTTGCTCTCTCCTCAGCATCAATCTGATTTTGTAGTTTCTAAACCAATAACAAACTCAGTAAATAACTACAGTTAATTTTAACACGTATGGACTTGTCATGTTTACAAACCATCAGTTGATGAATATAGAAGCTTTCAGTGAAAAATTAACATTTGAAAAAAGCTTAAGTTTTGGAAATATGACAGATTGCTAAGTTGTTATAACTATAAGATACTATTGTGAAAAACATAATTTTATAAATGTATTTATGAATTTTTATCTGAAAAATCAATCTCTCGCTCTCTCTTGCTCTGCACACAAACACATCTGTATATATAAAATTACCATTATTTCATCCTTCATCTCCTTCTCAGCCAAAGAGCATCTTTTCTGTGTTTGAGCTACTGTCACTTCAGCAGATTTCTTTATGTATTTTCCCTCCATGTTTGTTTTGGCTTTTGTCTCCTGCAGCTGATCCTTGAGATGAGCAATCCTCTCATTTCTTTCACGAATTTCTTGCTCCTTCTCCTTCTTAATGTCCTGAAGTTGTTTCTGTAGCTGACGAACTCTTTTTCTACCATCTTCTTCTCTGTGAGAGATTTAAAATAAATATATTTAAAATAAGGAACAACAAAATACACATTATTTTAGATTTAATTATATTGTAACTAATATCTACAGTAAACAGAGAAATCATCTGTACGTTTTGCAGAAAAGTAAATCTAAATTACAAAAATTAACTGATTACTTCTGAATGGTTTCTTGTAAAGTTGCCTTTCTTTTTTTCTCTGCATTGACAGCATCAATCAAAGCCTGAAAAGTGCAGTTCTCAATAAGTTCCCCCATTGTGTCAACCATAACCCGCTCAACAAACAATCTGAAAAATATGTCACATTTATTTCAATTTATAAAAATATAAATAAGCATAATGGGTTTTTTTAAAATTATGACTGAACTGACACCTGAGAAAAACTGTGCTTATTGTTTATTTAAATAATAAAAAAACATTATATAATTATATATGAATATTCAGAAAATGAAAGTTTAATTGGATGTCACAAAACAAATATTCTCACATAAATTATCTCTCACATTAAATTTTTGTACATATATATATATATATATATATATATATATATACTATATATATTATATATGTATGTATATAGATATATATATGTACATACCTATATCTATATATACATATATATATATGCATATATATATATATATATATATACACACACACACACACACACATATATATACATATACATATATATATATATATATATATATATATATATATATATACACACACACACACACATATATATATATATACATATATATATATAGATAGATAGATATACACATATATTTATTTATTTACTTAGATCCTTTGTATTATTTTCTCCTGCAGTGAGTCTTGAAGAGACATATTGATATTAATAATAGACTTTAAGATATAATTTATGATTTATGAAATTAATTTCAATTAGTAAAAACGGAATAATAATTAAAAAAATAGATACACAATGCCTTTCTCATTTAGGTGTGTATTAATTTTGTTTTAAATTTTGGTCAACGTTGGCTAGTTTTCATTAATGTATTTTACAAATAAAAATTCCTGCAAACCTGTCATCTTGAATCTTGGTAATATTGTCTCCAGTGAGAGGATTTTGTCTTAAACTTCGACCAAAAACATGAGTAGTGTTTTTCAAGTCACGTCCAGACTCTAAAACTTCTTGTTCTATCTCCAATAGTTTTGTTTCATTTCTTGTGGTGTGTTTCAGATTAAGTTTCTTCACAAGTACACTCTGATATTTTCCTTCTAACTCCCGCTGACTTTCAATCAGACTGTTAATTTCATTATGTACAATCTGAAATTCAACAACTGATTTCACTTATCACATTAACGTGAGGCATAATTATCAATGTAGACTTTGAGTTAATCAGTCAAGTTTAAGCAAAGACACAAAATACATCTGCCATACCTTTACCTTTCAAAATACATGTACTCTGCAATATTTCATTTTTACAATTTAAAATCCACATTAAATGAAAAGGGAATATTTAAACCAAGGTTGTGAGTTTTGCTTTTATTTAAATAAAAGGAATCTTACTTTTTTTTAATTTAGTTAGTTACTGTTATTATTAATTTAAAATTAATTTTGAACCAGATCAACAAAATTATAATATTATTTGGCATAATAAAGAAAGAAAGAAAGAAAGAAAGAAAGAAAAAAATATATGCTTTGTATCATCAAATCATAATTTCAACCAATCTTGTACAAGGAAATCACCTCAGATACATCGTGTCTCATCTGGTAAGATGGTGGCATTATTCTGCCAAGTATGGACAGCTGGTCAACACAGTCCTCCAGTACAGTGGCGACATGGATAGCGTCAACACCGGACAACATGGGACTGTCGTCCGCCATCTAAAGAAAGAATTATAACAATTTGTTTCGTAATTATATAAAATTGTTAATATGATGTTAATGTAAAAATAATAAAGGCAACATAGCTATAGCTGAAAGATCAATGCTGTCTGTTTTAACTTTAAACCTATTGACTATTCCCAATGAAAATGTGATTTTTAATAAATTAATTTGGACAGATTACTCTGTGATTAAAAATAATTTGTGGTTATTGTGAAATCAAACTGGCCACGATATCAGTTAATAACTAAAATATTATTATTATTACTTTTAGCAGTAGTATTATTAAACAGTATTGGTATTATAATAATTATTAATTATTAATTAACTGTATTAAGTAGTAACTAACACTAACAGCATCCGACAAAAATTGCGTAGGAAAACATTTAAAAAAACAACAACATTCATTAATGATTCTTTTACGTTGCAAAATACTAAAATAGTTAATTAATTTGTAACTACTAAACTGATCACAACCTCTGAACCGTTCAGTTTACCTTTTGCCGTATATCTAAAAGATTTGTTTGGTTTGGTTGCCACAAGCGCAGAATGTTGATACTGCTTCCGGTACGCCACTTCCTTTTCCTTTTCAGCTGAACTGTGTCTTGGGTATGTTTAGTTAGTTTCACTGTCTTTATTCGTTTCTTTTCACTCACACACTCCTTTATGAAATAATGAAAAATAAATATTTGGTATTATTCGTAAGAAATGAGTTTTGATATTGAGGTTGATATTATTTTGCTACATTTACCGATTACTAAATATTTAAGGGATTCAACAACGATATCATGTAAACATAAAACATTTGAATTTATCACTGATTTCTGATCTGTTTAAGTAGTGATTAGTAAATAATAAAGAAAAAAATTCTAGTCACTGAAGAGAAATCTGTAAAAGCGAAATAAAATAAAGAAAAATATATAAATAAATCATAATAATTTAAAAAAACAACTGAAAATCATTAATTGAAAAAAAGAAAAACCGTTGACCGACCAATTTAAATTGTGATACACACAAATTATTATTTTCTTTGACACAAACGAGGCACAAAATATTTTTAATGCATTTAAAATAAAAATGTGGATTTGACATTTTCAGGCGTTTACATGTTACAGTATATTAATATACATAGGGCAAGTAAAACTTGAAGGTGCTACTTAAAGTACTTTGGTGTGTGATCTACACACTTATTTTATTTATTCTTGGGGGGGGTAATTATTTTTCACGGCAAAATAAATATTCCTTTTATTATATATTTATAATTTACAAGGGCTAAAACATACAAATTTGAATAATTTTATTGAAGAAATGAGCAAACATCTGCTAGAAATGCAATAAACAGATTTAAGCATTCTTCCTTGTTGGTTGCCAACAGAAATACGGTGTGACTGGAAGACGAACACAACTGCAACCTAGTCATCCTGAATCTGGTTCAAAATGTATTAGACAATACACAAATATATAAAGTTGATTTCAGCTGCACTGGTTAAATTCATAATAAAATTTATTTTACACTGTAGTTCTGTTATAAAGTAATTTCTTTAAAAGCAAGTAAAAGCAGTCACTGCTAGTAAAAACTGCTAACTTGATATGCTAATAAAATGCAGATGTACCTTTTGTTTTCAGGTCATACATAATGGCAGAGACCCAGCCTTTAGCAAATCCTCCAAAGAAATCGGGCAGGTAAAGTCATGTTTATTCTCTTCATAAACCATTCTAACAACGATACTGATACTGAATATGACTTAATCATTATGAGTCATACAGCATAATTATTACTAGGTCTGGAATTATTTACTTTTCAGTAATGTCATAATGTTCAGTACATTTTAAATATCTACTCAGGATTATCTTTCGTAATGATTTGAAGGGAACTTTTATTTATTTATAAAATTTTATATGTGTATATGTATGTGTATATATATGGATTGTCCTTTTTAAAAGTTCAGAAATAACAAACCTTAAAACATGTAGTTTTTGTAAATTAAAAGTACATACTGACAAGATTGCTAATGTGTTTTAAATATAGTTATGGAAAACAAGAAAATAAAGTAGCTGACATTTTGTTGTTACTCAGGTCAGTTACAAATAAAGGTTGTGCTATATACAATACATTGTGTGGAAATTTGTACTGCTGTTTCTTCTCTAGTATTCTGTTAAAGACTTTGTTTTTAAATGGTGACATGAAATTTTATTGTATGGAATTTGCTTATTAAAAGTAAGTGAATAATTTGCAAACCATTTTTATTTATTTTGTGAGGTTTATTTTAGGAATACACTTATTTTCAGATAAAATGACAGGTATTTAATGTTTTGTAGATTGTACTGCAAAGCAATATTCACTGGCTATAAGCGAGGGCTGCGCAATCAACATGAGAATACTGCACTGCTGAGGATTGAAGGTGTCCTGGAGAAGAGAGACACAGACTTCTACCTTGGAAAGAGATGTGCTTATGTGTACAAGGCAAAGAGGTGATTCAGCTTTGTCAAATAATACCATTACTGTGTTTACATACCTGAATTATTATTAAAATGATTTCATTTTCTGTTTAGTGAGTCTGTAGAAATAAATGCATACAAATATATTTTGCCTGGTACAAATTTTGAAAATAGGTTAGTAGTATTGTTGGCATGTTTTCAAGTGTAAAGTTTTATGTTTGTGTAGGAAAACAGCATGTCCTGGACATGACAAGGCAAGCAGAATACGAGTGATCTGGGGCAAGATAACACGACCACATGGAAACAGCGGAGCTGTGCGAGCCAAATTCAGGAGAAATCTTCCTTCCAAGGCAATGGGCCGAAGGATTCGTGTTGTAAGATTATTATTAATACTTTATCATTATCACTGTACTAGTCAGTCAGAACTTCAAAATATTTTAAACTAATTATCACAACTAAAGTTTTCATAATCAGTGTTTTATAACGGTTTTCTGTTTGAATTTCATTTGACTTCATTTTCAGCTTTGATTAATTACTGATATTACCCATTTCTTTTTCAGATGCTGTATCCTTCAAAAATCTAAGATATAAACTAAATAAATCACATTGCAGCTTGCAAACAATGTTGTCTTATTTCTTTAAGAAGTTTGTTATCCGATCACTATTGAAGAAGTATTCTGAAAATTAAGTTGACTCTAAAATAATTCCCAACAGTTATTTAATTGTCTAACCCACTGTGAGCTCACATCAGAAATATAAATGAATAAAAAAAAAAAAAAAAAATGAACATTTTGAAGCATTAATTATTTGTTATATCTATAATTTTATTTTGTCCACTAGATAATACGGTGTTGTCTCCCTTGTTGGAAAAGCTGCGTGTTTGTTTAGATACATATGATCAATATTTGTTTCATCTTTTTGATCTGTTTCAAAAAATGTCTGCAACATGCCAATAACTGCATTGTATGCTTTTCTGTCTGGAAACTAGTTCAGATATAGCTAGTTTGTAAAACTAGTCTTCATGCCATTGGCATTGTATTTCTTAATTCAGTGAACAATAACTTGGTATTAAAGTGTATTTTAATTGATTCATTACCAAAGCAGATAGATTGTCTTTAGTTTGCAGTTGCACATATTACAAAGTGTGGTACGTATCTGCCAAAAAAAATTTTGGTTAAAAACTATCAAGACAACAATGTAAGTCTATTGTACACAATCTAGATCTTTTTAAATGTCACCTGTGTTGAGGCGTAAAACACGGAAAATACTTCCCAGAATATGATTTGAAAGTCGGAAGGTTTCGAAAATGATAATGGTATTTATGGTTTAATGTGAATAATAACGAGACTATTATTTTTTTCTTGAAGTATTTATTTTAAAAAACAACACAAAAACGAGTGAAATGTTAATATTGAAGATACTGCAAATGTGATTCTGGAAAAAAACAAACAAAAAAAACGAGAGAAACTATAATTAACCAAAAATAAGAAAGTGGTGGGGAAGTGTGTGTATATATATTTCCAATGTGTATGGATAATAGTTAATAAATGCTGTTTCTTCAATATGTGGAAGTAATGAATATGACGGTTTGTTGTAAATTTGTGAATATTCTGAAACGAAAGAGTGATTATTTGAACATCATAAAAGTTATTATTTTTTCATTATATAATATGGTTAATTATTACTGATATAAAAAGAAGTGCCATAAATACGATTAAAGTAAATAAAATACATCGATTGTTTAAAACGTAAGTGAAAAGTTACACTAAATACAAAAGTGTGCCGTGTTACGTTAATTAGTTAAAGTGAAGTGTGTGAAAATGCAATTGGAACTACCAGTGTTAAGAAAACAAAACAGAAAATGTCTACTGAATGCGGAGTTTAATTATACTAAACACATTTTTTTGTATAATTGAGATACATCACAGTATTGATACTTCATCCAACTGAAAGAGAAGAAAAATACTGCGTACTGAGGAAGTAAATTGAAACCATATTAATTTTTTAAATTGTCATGTTCTGGAACGAAACTTAAAATACTCAAATAGAATGATTTTCTAATTTCAGAGCTCATATTTATGGACACCCAAATGAACCGTTTTATTTTTCAAAATTATGCTGCTGAAGACTTCAAACTAATATTTGTTCTTTGTACTGAACAAAACTTCATACTAATATTCGTTCAAGACTTCACACTAAAATTTGTGGTTTACATTGTAAAAGCTGACAGCTACCACTAACTTCGTTGTGCAGAACCCGCTTTTGTATTTATTTGTGATAATTAACTTCTTAATTATTTTAAATCGAAGGATTAGCATAACTAATGAATTGTACCGCTACAGCAGTGTGTATTAAAAAACTTAATTTTATCATTATTATTATTACCAATGATCCGCGTTTATTTAAATAGTTTATTAATTACAAAATATTTCCGTTTTATGCACAAACATATCTGTTATTCTTTTACAGATACTAATTATAAATTCTTATTTCTTCCAAAATGTAACACGACGCAAGTTATTCATAACTGAACATTGTGGACCACAAGATTTTTCTATGGTGTCATCAACAGATAATGAGTCAATTTTGCCGTATTAAGCTAATAAATTTGTGAACAAAATTGTACATTTAATATTACATTTAAGACCAACAGTTTAAAAAGGAATAATAATAATAATAATAATAACAAAAAATAAATATATAAACAATTTAATTAAACAGAACAAAATAAAATAATCATAATCATCTCAATAATAAAACTCTGCTTTCAGTTTTGAGAGTTTATCTCTATCAATCTTAAACTGAGTAATTACACAATTTTCACTGCAGCCAATATTTTGATCAGAGACTCGTTGTGGAGCAGACAGCCCGCAGCCAGTTTCTGTGAGATGGACTTTAACGTGTCCGCAGTTCACTTAAATGTTACTTACATTGTCCAGTGTTGATGGAACGGCACATGGTATTTTTCTATAAAATTAATTTTATAAAAATAGTCGTTAGCATCTTTTCTCGCGCCTGTGTGCTCAAGTCATATTACTGCAACTGCTATATTACAAAATTAGGTCTGTCAAGTTTTTTCTGTTACGCCTAATCCATATAAAAGTGCAACAAAATAAATTGTGCTATGCGGTTTTATTGAAATAAATAATATGAATATAAATTATATATATATATATATATATAAATTATATATATGTGTAAGCCCCAGTGTGTGTGTGTGCCTTTTGATCAATTTCTTGTTGTTTACTATACATATAAATCTTGTGATAGCATCTACTATTAGATCTGCGTGCATACGCTTTGTACTAGCTTAGATACAAAAATGCTATAGTACTAGTGAATTCACTAGAGACAAATAATATTATAAACTCTCTGCTTTCAACTTTTACTATAGTTTCATTTTATATGTGTATTTACAAAAACAGTGATTGTAATATCCATTAAAATAGTTTTGTATACACCAAGTTTATCAATGTTCTTAGTTAATATTTAGTGTTCACACAAACACCTTACTTTAGGGAATCATTTCTGTTGTTGTTTTCGGCCGAATTTTACAGGAATTACTAAATGGGTTATAATGTGCTGTTTATTAAACAGAAGAAGAAGGAAAAGCAATGTTATAAAATGTGTTATCAGCTCAAATAAGAATCATCAAAAACGCAGCTATTCCTGTATCAGTAATTCTAAATCAGACTTTAGGCTAAAAAAAAGTGAGAAAGATATTTAATAAATTAATAAAATAGTAGCATATTTTTCTGTATTACATTTGTTTGTTTACTCATGCAAGTTATTAAACGGTAAGTATATATTTGTATATAATCACTAAAATTTTGCAGAATGATATCTTGACCAGCGTGTGCATGTATCGGCTTGCGCGTGTGTGTGTGTGTGTGTGTGTGTGTGTGTGTGTGTGTGTGTGCTATCAAACTGCCAGATTTATCATTTTAAGACAAATAAGTCTTTTGTTTGAATTTCCTTTTCTTCTTGATCGGTACCACGTTTTCCTGGCCCGCGGGTAACAAATCTGGTTTAGACTTCATTTGTCGAAGTCGCTTTTCTTTCATGTCGATGGTGACGCTGCCGATCATAGCGAAAGCCTGTTTTAGCTGTGTGTCTATCTTAGACACTTCCACAGCAACCGACTTCTCAGTGTTCCACCGAGTTCCTTCTGCAAACACAACACGATTAGACGTAAGTGCATAAGACAACAGACAAAAAATAAAAATAAAAATAAATAAAAACAACAAAATATACAA
Source organism: Chrysomallon squamiferum (assembly GCA_012295275.1). Lineage (NCBI taxonomy): Eukaryota > Metazoa > Mollusca > Gastropoda > Neomphalida > Peltospiridae > Chrysomallon > Chrysomallon squamiferum. The sequence goes on from CM022666.1 coordinate 11,670,587, forward strand.
TATGGCGTAATATATAGTAGACAGAAATAGCTTCCAAGATGACTCACCACTCTGCGGCAAGCTGGTTAATTATATACAAATAATTATATCAGTGATTTACAAAACCTAAATAACTTAAATCGTCGTGAATGAGTTCGATCTGTTGGAAAATGTAAAACGACAGCTTCCTTGCATCTTTACAAGGCTTACATTTTATTGTTATGCATTCATCGTTAGCAATCATTTATAGCCTAAATCAAAAGAATAATTTGAAAATACACGTTAATTTGTTTGATTCTCTAAACAGAAGTAAACTAACCATCTCTGAGTTTTCCGTACGTGGCGTTGGGGGCGTTAGTGGCAGCAAACAAGACAGAAAGACTGTTGAGTTTATCAGCAGACTTTTTTTCTGGGTCATCGTTTTCATCCTGAATAAAACCTTCGTTTGTCTGGTCAACCAGTTCGTTTTGTTTACGTCTGCTGCGACGTCGCATGTAACGTCTGAGTTTCGCAATGCAGTAGATGGCTGAACAGCCGCCGTACACGAGGATCATTATCGGCAGCACGAGATACGTAGCCTTGTTGTAGTCATTGTCAAAGAAACGCTCCAGTTCGTTCGCGTACGTCTTGTGCGTCGTGTTGTCTTGTGCTGCTGTGTAACCCAGAAACAGCAGAAAACCTGCACACAAACAGAACTCCGATATCATCAAGATAAAAGTGTAAATCTATCTATGAATTCATCCATCTATCACTCCTTCCTTCCATCCCTTTCTCTATGTATCTAACTATACGAATAGATTAACACTCAACTATAGACTGTCATGTATAATACGAGTGTGTCTATGTGTATACTGCATGAAATAAATTTACATTACAAGAAAAATAAATTGATTACTATTATTGTTGTTGTTGTTGTGATTGTTGTTGTTGTTGTTGTTGTTGTTGTTGTTATTATTATTATTATTATTATTATTAATTAGAAATATTTCTTGTTTTTACCAATATATTGAACTCAAAGCTAAACGGATGATCTAGCATGTATGCCAGTTCATGCATATTGCATTACATATATTCATTTTGTAAGTTAACTGTCATTATCTGCTTGTCGCCATGGTGCAGATCTATCGATTCCTGCAAACTCTGCTTATCACAGTAACAATACATACACATTTATATTTCAATATATTTATCACCTGTAAGCTCTAATGAGGTCATGACGTCAGGTTCCTGATTAGTAAAATGATTTTAACATTTAAAACAGACAGTATGGGTACTCTGATATAGAAAAACTAAATATCTCATAGGTTGAATCTTTAATAAAATAAAACAAATGATACTGTAACACCTACTTTCACTTATATATCACTGCCACCACATGTATTTCAAATTATTCGTTATACAGCAGTTATAAAACCAACATCAGTGAAACAGTTTCATCAGTAACACTTAATTTCTGTCTTGTTATTTAGTAGCACTGATGATATTTTCAAAATAATTTTTAATTTTATTTT